>BQNB010001322.1:9666-134018 GCA_026074375.1 Tanacetum coccineum | reverse complement strand
GGGGTGCTTAGTATAAAAATATTGGTCTCAAACCCATTTTGAAAATCTAGGCACAATTTATGATTAGTTTGGTCGTTCTAGTGGTAACTCATTCATCCAGAATAGTTGTGGATTTATCCAAAGAACCACATGGTCCTCATATGTTTTACCCTTCACCCATGTAGAAACCCAGTAGCCTCCAAGTCAAATAAAATTAGTTATAAGCCTAACTATCTGCATTATAAATTATGGGTACACACTAAGTTTGTTTCTACGGTTTTGGTCGAACTCGACCATCCGGAAGAGTTGGCGTTCCATCCAACTCGCCACTAGGACCTAACATATTAGCCTATTCATTAATGCAAAGATACAGTAGGATTTAAGTCAAAATTTTCCCATTAAAATACCAACTTTACTCGAAAGTTCCAAAAAAAAAATAGCCGAAAGTAACCATAAATAGTCAACACTTATATGAATTACTATTATATTTATAGATGGTGATGATCCCGAAGATACACATAAGAATATGAGAAGAGAGTAGCTCATATAAGTACAAGTATCTATATAAATAATACTAGCATTGACGTTCGAGGAAGAAACTAAGGAAGTAGGAAGTACGCGATAGTCGGAGTAATCAACGTATATATATAATCGACCGATATAAAGCAAATAATATGACGTCATAAGATAGACGTATGAGAGCGGAATAATAACCAAGTATTTTATACTAATAATTAATGTAATAGCAATAAAGATGCAAAAGAGATCATATAAGTTACCTGGGAGCAAGCAAGCGCGGATATCGGACAATGATGAAGGACTCTTAAATTTTTTCGAAAAACGGTTATAGTCTAGTGTTTCGAAAACGACCTAGTTCGCTATAATGAGTGCTCTGATACCAATCTGTAACACCCCCAAAATCACAACATTGCAGCGGAATACCACTTGGGGTGCTACTTCATAGTTCATACACACAAGTTATAGAAAACGACCTCAAAATAGACGTTTAATAAAATGTCACATTCGATTAAAATTTCAGAGTAAAATCAGGTCCCAATAATTTATAATTTAACAAGATTACAAGATTTCAAACGTGAATCATTTTGTATATTTAAGGAAAAATAGTTATCGAATGTGAAGAAAACCAAGTCCTTGAAGTTTTAATATCCACGCGACTCGAATGCTCCCAATGCTCAGCTAGCAAAATGATAACCTGAGAAAATACATGCAAAAACGTCAACAATAATGTTGGTGAATTCATAGATTTAAGTAAAAACAGTATTGAAATAAATCAAGTAATATTTCGGTAAGAAAAGTAGCGTTACAACATTTAGAAGAATTGTTATCGAAATCCAAGTAGTAATTTAATAAATCAAGTATGCTTAGTAGTGGACCACAAGATTAAAGTAATGTAGACAAGAGAAACAAATTCACCAAGTCTAAATGGAATATATATATTATTGCGCTAAGCTCATGACACCGACACCTTAACAAGATTTTTGCCCCAATAAAAGTAGGATATACTGCTAATAACCCCAAGGATACCTCAAATGTTAAGTGCATCACATGGTTATCTAAAAAAACCATAAAGTCCGGAAAAGTAGACAGGGATTGTCAGTCCCGATAGATCTATCCACAACATTCGCGCTCACTACAATAGCAACTGACGGTTCATGATAAACAGGGGACTTAAGTAGCAGATAAAGGACTTAGGCAATAATATTCAGGCAATAATCTGGATAGCATATAATTTGAAAAGCACTTGCGTCCAAAGTAAAACAAGTAATGTGTTCAAAACTCACGGTTTTCATATATAGAAATGTAATGATCTCAAATGACGTAGTAAACAAATCAAGCTTTAAATCAGTTTATAAGAAACAACCATGTATCACACATGTTTTTGAAGTAATGTAGTAAGCAAGTAAAAACTTTTGTAAAGATAGTCACGTAACGCTTAAGTAGTAGAAATCAATAAGTTTACTTGGTAAAACGAGCATGTATTCTCACCCCGAAAACAGTTTATGAAAACCATTAAAAGAGAAAAGGTGGGGCTATGAACTCACCTTAGATAGTAGTATCAGATAAGAGGTTCAACTACGAGCGAACAATGACGATTACGCCTTAACCACGACCTATAATATAGTGGTCCGTGATTAGAAGAAATAAAGATCGAGAGGAAAATGCATAAATTGCATAAGTAAATAAATATAGATTTACCACACACACATATAAGTTTTTATTAATTAAGTCGCTTTCTTTAACATTTTTACGCTGAACATTAATTTACGCCACTTTTCCGAAAAAAAATTATTTTTAGCAGGTTACTATTTTAGGAAAGTTTCTATTTTTAGAAAGTTTCTATTTTTGGAAAGTCCGATTATGGTAAGATATTAATTACCGTTTAATAAAATGTTAAGTTTCCGACAACCCCCGACGCGCCAATAACTTATATATATATATATACTTATCTATATTTTCCTTGTAAATCTTATGCATATATATATTTACACATATAAAGTTTCTAAATATAGACTTACTATTTTTTAGATATAACCGAAACGCACTCAATAATATATATATCGCCCAATTATTTCCGTTAACATTTTATAAGCTCGAACGGACTCTAAAACGCTCAAATTCCCCTTTTTTGTCAAAAATCAGCAACTTAACCCATCTTTTATAAGTTTTTGACTTTTATTTTAATTTTGTAAATTCTGACCCGTTTCAAAAACGACCCAATAGACTACATTTTCACATCTCGGACTCTAAAGTACCTTGACGTAAAACGACGTTCCGGACAACTTTTTAGTTTTAGCCGAGACCCGAAAATCGACAGAAATGGACGAAAACGCCCCTGCATCAGGTCTGATGCAGTTTGTACAAAGTGAAAAACCCAGACTTTGCCCTAGCTTTTAGACCCATTTTTACTCGATTTTAGACTCAACCGACCTCGCGGGGCAGTAAAACGGCCATCCGAACAACTTTCGTGTTTTGGCCGAAGGCCGAAACGGACTAGAAAGTGACGAAAATGCCCCCTCAAAAATCTGACAGCAACCATTTATACCCAAAAACTGAATTTTTTCAATAACCATTTTCCTAGTTTCATATCGCCGTAAAAACTTCGTTTTTAGGAGTTATAAGGCGATCCATATATGGAAACGATCGTCTTGACAAGCTCTACCATAATCTTAAACAAAATTTTAACTTTATCACTTTTACGACACGGAAAAGTGGGCTGTACTTTTCTGCATAAAACGACCCATAACAAAATCATACCAAACGCTATTTTCATCACACCACCACTCCACAAATACGCTTAACTAGCCTATCTCCTTCCACTATCATATCCAACTAATATTCAACACCTCAAATTCAAATTAACACTATTCTAGTGGATTCCAAAATATATAAAAATATAAATATATGCATATTCATAAGAAAATAAAAATCAAGGAGGGTTTTAGGAGGCTTACAATAATGAGTAGAAGCCAAGAAAAATCAAAACACGAACCCTCTTTTTGGTCCATGTCTTAGCCGATTAACCAAACACACCCGAATTAACAAACCAAATCTTTTTGATCAATCAAACCTTTATAAAAACCCTTATCTTAAAACCCTTCTTGCTTGGTCTTTGATCAAAACCCAAGAAATTAATAAAATCTTGATCTTCAAGAAAATCACTTGCATGTTGTAGTTTTTGTGTTGTAGATGATAGTAGAATGATAGTATAAGTGATTGATTGTAGTAGAAATTGTTGGGTGATGGTGGATCATGGGGGTTGTGATGGTGTCGAATGGTACAGAGAAGAGAGGGAAAGCCAGAAAAACTTTACTGTGTGTTATTAAATATGTGTTTGTGTGTGTTTTTGGGTCGACTGTTTTGGGTCGATCCATATATAAATCCCCTTTTTTTTCTTTTTTTTTAATTTTTACTAAGGAGTGTTTGGTTTGTTATTTTGTAGGAGCTAATAGATAATAAGGAGGTGTTTGGTTTCTAGTTTTGATGGAGTCTAAACAAAGAAACAATTAAAAAGAGTGTTTGGATTATATGTTATGTTTATAAATTATATTATTATTATTATTTTTCTAAAACACTTATTCCACAATATTTGTTTTTAAAACACTTAATTGAAATATTAAAAATTGTAAAAATACTATTTTAACGCGGTTTCGGCCAAACGCAGATAAAAAATGAAAATTAATAAAAATAATATAAAATAAGCTCTCATGGCATAATCGATATCTCGAACGCTAAAATAAATAAAGTCCAAATCACGACTTGAAAATAGCTAAAACGAAGATTTTCGTTAAAACGGCTAAAAACAAAATAATAATTTCCTTAAAAATTTGAAATGGAATTTGAGCTCGGTTAAAATGTTGACCGTAAAATACGAGTTGCTACACTAACAATATAACCACATTCACAATATATGACACAAAGAGCTACACAACCTTAACTAACAAGATCTACACAACCATTCAATGAGGATAAAGACAATATCGTCGAGGTTTCCAATACAGACAAATGAGAAAAGTGTCAAAACATTCAAATATATGCAACTGCATAAGTCGAACTGATTAAATGACCCGCGAAAATCCTTTAACGGACAAGATAATAATACAAGACTCGAACAGAAGAAGCCAATGAATACGAGGAATTTAACAAAGTCGTCATTCCTTGGAAGCGATTAATTGGTATCATTATCAATAGTTGTACCAGTTCGCGCGGGGCGGTCGAATACACATTTTGGAAACACCCAATATATCAAAACACGAGTCGAAATGAATACATATGCCCAAAGAATGATTCGTATGCCCGCTATTGTCGCATACACATAAGCCCACTCATTTCACAATTCTTCACTTACATGAGAGGCGTCCCAATCCATGTAATTGATGAAATTATGAACTTATGGTTCGAGCGAAGACTACGGCTATACTTTTCCTTATTCAAATTAAGAAGCCCCTAATTCTATTTCAATTAAGATGTTTATAAATCAACCTACTTAAGTCTGGCCGACACAAAAACACAATATCAAAACAATTATACAATAAGTAAAACGGATTGTCTACTTGATCGACATGTTCTTCAAAATCATAAAAAGTAAACGAGAAGAAAAAGAGACGATATTCAACTCCGTACCAACAGATAAGTGTTTTTATAGCCGAAAAAACGGCACGATCGAGATAACAAGATTAATTCGGTAACTCCATCGAATGGAAGACTTCAAACAATATGATTATGAAGCAATCTATGCTATTCAAAAGCATAAGAAGAGTGATTGGACTCGATTCGAATAATAAAATAACTTGTTGAGATTGACAAAGTACACTGAGTGAAGTCAATATAATCAAAAAGAAAAGAAAAAAAAAGTTTATGTTTAATGTTTTTCGGAGATCGGCCGCATCGCTCATAAAAATATCAAAGAACAAGAACTTATTAAGAATTACCATAGTACTATACACATATGTAGGTAATTATCATTACATAAACATTTATGCCCTTTGCAATCTGACTTAATGGACCTATATTTCAAAATTCGTAATAGGTATAAACGAACGGTTTTCGCCTTAAACAAGATGTTAGACTTACAAGATAAATACTTAAAGTGTTAAGATCCTAAGTGAAGTTATCATTTTACCATCATGTGCCAAATTGATTATTAAAAACCGTTTTCTGTTCCTATCGTTTTTAGCATAATTCCCATTTATAACTCGTTTTGACCCCACAACGAAAGACCCAAGTTAAGTGTATCTAAATCCTAAAGTTTTAATTGGAAAACGATGGCACTTAATATGAAAATATTGTCTCAAACTCATTTTGAAATTCGGCCACAATTATTATTAAGTTTGGCCGTTCCTAGTCGTAACTCATTCATCCGAATAGTTACGGATTTATCCAAAGAACCACATGGTTCTCATATGTTTTACCCTTCACCCATGTAGAAACCCAGTAGCCTCCAGGTCAAATAAAATTAGTTATAAGCCTAACAATCTGCATTACAAATTATGGATACACACTAAGTTTGTTTCCACGTGAGTTTTGGATCGTACATCGACCATCCGGATAATAGTTGATGTTCCATCCCAACCCGCCATTAGGCACCTAACATGATTGTCTATTTCATAATGCAAAGATACAGTAATTAATTATACACCAAAATCTCACTCATTAAAATGCCAAACTTAATTACTCAAAGTTTCAAAAAGTAGCCGAAATAACCATATATATCCCCACACTTATAGGAATTACTATTATATATAGATGGCGGTGATCCCGAAGATAAGCGTAAGAATTTAAGAAGAGAGTAGCTCATATATGTACAAGTATCTATATATAATACTAGCAATTGACTGTTCGAATTAGGAGAACAATAAGGAAGTGAGAAAGTACGCGATGAGTCGGTAAGTAATCACGTAATATATATAATACGGCCTATTATATGCAAATAATATACGTCATAAAAACAGTACGTATGAGAAGAGAAATAATGACCAAGAATATATAATTAAATATTAATGTAATAGCAATAAAAATGCCAAAAAATGAGCCTAAAAGTAACCTGGAGCAAGTGCGCGCGGATATCGGTACAATTGGTGAAAGACTCTTAAAAATTTTCGAAAAACGGTTATAGTCTAGGTTTTGAAAAACGACCTAGTTCGCTACAACCAGTGCTCTGATACAAACCTGTAACACCACCCATAAAATCACAACGCAGCGGATAACCACTTGGGAGTGCTACTCATAGTACATACACATAAGTTACGAGAAAATGACCTCAAAAGAGACGTTAAATAAAATGTCACATCGATTAAATTTCAGAGTACAATCAAGTCCCAATCAATTTTATAAATTAACAATATTACAAAATTACAAACGTGAATCATTGTTGTATATTTAAGAAAAAATAGTATCGAAAGTGAAGAAAACCAAAGTCCTGAAGTTTTAATATCCACGTAGCGCTAACTACGAATGCACCCAATGCTACAGCTAGCAAATGTATAACCTGAAAAAATACATGCAAAACGTTCAACAATAATGTTGGTGAATTCATAAGATTTAAGTAAAAATAGTATTGTGAAATAAATCAAGTAATATTTGTTGTGTAAGAAATGGTAGCGTACAACATTTTAAAATAATTTTTTATATCGATAATCTAATAATAATTTAATAAATCAAGTATGCTAAGTATAGACCACAAAGATAAAAGAAATGTAGACAAGTAAGAACAAGATTCACCAAGTCTAAAAGAATATAAATATATTCCGCTAAGCTCCATGACACCGACCACCTAACAAGATTCTTGTGCCCGAATCAAAGTAGTGTCTAACTGCTAATAACCCCAAGGATACTTAAATGTTAAGTGCGTCACATGGTTAATCTAAAAAAACCATAAAGTGCCGGAAAGTAGACGGGGATTGTCAGTCCCATAAAAGATAATCCACAACATTCCGCTCACTACAATAGCAACTGACCGGTTCCATGAAAAACAGGGGACTTAAGTAGCAGTAAAGGGACTTAGACAATAATATTCAGGCAATAATCTTATAGCATACAATTTTTGAAAAAACACTTGCGTTCCAAAAGTAAAACAAGTAATGTTGTCAAAACTCACGGTTTTTCCATATATAGTAATAATAATGTATCTCAAATGATGTAGTAAACAAATCGAGCTTTAATCAGTTCATAAGAAACATCCATGTATCACACATGTTTTATTGAAGTCATGTTTAAGTCAAGTAAAAAACTTTTGTAAAGATAGTCACGTAACGCTTAAGTAGTAAAAATCAATAAGTTTACTTGGTAAAATGAGCATGTATTCTCACCCCGAAAACAGTTTATGAAAACCATTAAAAGAGAAAAGGTGAGGATATGAAATCACCTTAGGTAGTAGTATCAGATAAGAGGTTCAACTACGAGCGAACAATGACGATTACGCCTTAACCACGACCTATAATATAGTGGTCCGTGATTAGAAGAAATAAAGATCGAGAGGAAAATGCATAAATTGCATAGGTAAATAAATATAGATTTACCACACACACACATATATATAATTACATATTATGGAATCCACATGTGCACCCTAAGTTTTTATTAATTAAGTCGCTTTCTTTAACATTTTTACGCTCAACATTAATTTACGCCACTTTTTTCGGAAAAAAATTATTTTTAAAGCTCGGTTTACTATTTTAAAGAAGTATCTAATTTTGGAAGTCCGAATTATGTAAGTATTAACTACGTTTAATAAAATGTTAATTTCGCGCAACTCCTCGACGCGCCAAGTAACTTCTAATATATATATATATATATATATATATATATATATATATATATATATATATATATATATATATATATATATATATATATATATATATATACTTATCTATATTTTCCTTGTAAATCTTATGCATATATATATTTACACATATAAAGTTTCTAAATATAGACTTACTATTTTTTAGATATAACCGAAACGCACTCAATAATATATATATCGCCCAAATATATTTCCTTAACATTTATAAAAAAGCTCTGAACGACTCTAAAACGCTCAAATTCCCCTTTTTTTGTCAAAAATCAGCAACTTAACCCATCTTTTATAAGTTTTTGACTTTTATTTTAATTTTGTAATTTCTGACCCGTTTCAAAAACGACCCAATAAACTACATTTTCACATCTCGGACTCTAAAGTAGCTTGACGTAAAACGACGTTCCGGACAACTTTTTAGTTTTAGCCGAGACCCGAAAATCGACAGAAATGGACGAAAACGCCCCTGCATCAGGTCTGATACAGTTTGTACAAAGTGAAAAACTCAGACTTTGCCCTAGCTTTTAGACCCATTTTTTACTCGATTTTAAACTCAACCGACCTCGCGAGGCAGTAAAACGGCCATCCGAACAACTTTGGTGTTTTGGCCGAAGGCCGAAACGGACTAGAAAGTAACGAAAATGCCCCCTCAAAAATCTGACAACAACCATTTATACCAAAAAACTGAATTTTTTCAATAACCATTTTCCTAGTTTCATATCGCCGTAAAAACTTCGTTTTTAGGAGTTATAAGACGATCCATATATGAAAACGATCGTCTTGACAAGCTCTACTATAATCTTAAACAAAATTCTAACTTTTTCACTTTTACGACACGAAAAATTGGGTTGTACTTTTCTGCATAAAACGACCCATAACAAAATCATACCAAGCGCTATTTTCATCACATCACCACTCCACAAATACGCTTAACTAGCATATCTCCTTCCACTATCATATCCAACTAATATTCAACACCTAAAATTCAAATTTACACTATTCTAGTGGATTCCAAAATATATAAAAATATAAATATATGCATATTCATAAGAAAAAAAAATCAATGAGGGTTTTAGGAGGCTTACAATAATGAGTAGAAGCCAAGAAAAATCAAAACACGAACCCTCTTTTTGGTCCATGTCTTAGCCGATTAACCAAACACACCCGAATTAACAAACCAAATCTTTTTGATCAATCAAACCTTTATAAAAACCCTTATCTTAAAACCCTTCTTGCTTGGACCCTTGTAACAAACCCAGAAATTAAATAAAAACATGATCTTCAGAAAATCACTTGCCATTTGTAGTTTTATTTGTTGTTGTATATGAAAGTAAATGATAGTATAAAAGTGATTGATTGTAGAATGAAATTGTTGGGTGATGTGGATCATGGGGTTGTGGTATGGTGATCGAATGGTACAGAGAAGAGAGTGAAAACCAGAAAAACTTTACTGTGTGTTATTAAATATGTGTTTGTGTGTGTTTTTAGGTCGACTGTTTTGGGTCGATCCATACATAAATCTCCCTTTTTTTCTTTTTTTTTAATTTTTACTAAGGTGTGTTTGGTTTGTTATTTTTAGGAGCTAATAGATAATAAGGATGTGTTTGGGTTTCTAGTTTTGATGGAGTCTAAACAAAGAAACAATTAAAAAGAGTGTTTGGATTATATGTTATGTTTATAAATTATATTATTATTATTATATTTTTTCTAAAACACTTATTCCATAATATTTGTTTTTAAAACACTTAATTGAAATATTAAAAATTGTAAAAATACTATTTTAACGCGGTTTCGGCCAAACGCAGATAAAAGATAAAAATTAATAAAAATAAAATAAAATAAGCTCTCATGGCTAAATTATGAAATTGTCGATATCTCGAACACTAAAATAAATAAAGTCCAAATCACGACTCGAAAATAGCTAAAACAACGATTTTCGTTAAAACGGCTAAAAACAAAATAATAATTTCCTTAAAAATTTGAAATGGAATTTAGAGCTCGGTTAAAATGTTGACCATAAAATACGAGATGCTAACAACACTAAGCTTGTACTTTATATGTCGATTTAGTGTGGACTTTTAAAGGAGATACATCAGTAGTCTTTAAAGTGAAAACCGGTCGCCAGAGAGTCCCAAATTAGTGTAGTGTGTGTGGGTTGGACATTACATTTGACGAGAACTTATTTAGGTACAGTCACTACACTTTATGAATAAAATATTACTTCCCATTAACTTTAACATTTTAAATTTCGTAAACCATAGCCTAGCTATATACCCTAATCAACCGTAAGGTTTTGTTTGGGATTGTTTATTGGAAAATAGATTATGCGTTATGAAAACGAATAATCAGATATCAGCTGTTATAAAACGTGATACGAAATATATTGTTAGATTTGATTATAATATTTGTATATCGCAATAATCAGGTAATCAGTTTTCAGATGTTTGGCAGATGTGATTATTGAATGACTAAAACTTGTAAAATTACCAAACTAGAATCATTATATATTGTAAAGTTATAACTTTACATATCTTATGTCCATATCTAATAAATATCAATATCATCTATACGTATAATATTTAAAAAAAACATATGAACAATTTTAACCGGCAGACATACTAGCGTAAATGGCCCGTAGCCCCATAGTGTATTACACTATTACTGATTTACTATTTTACAGGTAGTTTTTTCTTTTGCTTAATGGGCCTTTAAAATAATACAGTAAAGGAGTACTAGTAGAAAGTATGAATTTTTATTTTTGGGCTTATATGAGAAGCTATTTAAAATTAGAAATATTTAGGGTTACACTAGTATGTTTCTATCGTCTCCGTATTATTCACACAGTACCAAGCCAGGCAACCAACAACCCCACAACGTTATTTTGTTTCTTCTCCCTCTCTCACAGCCAACAACAAATATGATGTTGATAAAAAAAGTAAGAAATACAAAGAAAACGTCTAGCCAACTGATCCGTTTACAATTCCGAACACATATATGAATGAACGAAAAGGTAGGCGGAGGAGAAAACTAGTATTAAACAAGTAGACACGAGAAAATAAAGATGGAGAGAATATGTTTTGGGAACTTTTCTTTTTATTAGAAACTCTCTCAAAGATTACAAACACATTGACTCTTTGGTTACAATGAATTTATTTCTAATGAGGCTATCTTCTCTCTTTCATTCTGATCGTATTTATAAGAAGTCAAAATGCAAGGCAATGTTTATCTTGTTGCGTGGATATCCTAATAGTATGGGATAACGATTGACTTTTTCTCATGCATAATAAATGCATGGCTTTTTTAAAATCTTTTGCGATATGGCTTTTAAGATCGTCACGGATCACGCCTCCCCTTCTCCGGTGAAGAAGACTAGCGCCGACTAGTCGAACATTGGATAGCTTCACTCGCCATCCTTTTTGCTTGAAAAGCCTTAACTAAGTCATCATCTTTTGTGATATTTCTTTTGTTAACAATATCCTTTTTACCGTCTTTCTCAAGTTCATACTTTTAAGCTCGTCGATAATAAACCGTGTCTCATTCCCACAGATATGGGTTGCCAAAAATAACTTGACAAATATCGAGAGGAACCACCTCACACGTGACTTCATCGATAAATTGATTTGTAATGGCAAAACGAAACTTACATTGTCGGTTCACTTGTGTATCAATGTCTTTCTTGATCCACCCCAAGGAATATGGTCGAGGGTGTGGTGTTGTCTCGAGACCCAACCGTTCAACAAGGCTATAAGATATCAAATTCTTCTCACTTCTTGTGTCAATAATAGCCTCGATCACTTCTTGTTTCACTTGAATCTTTAATGTGAACAATTCTTCTTTTTCTTTCGTGACCTTCGACGTAGGCTTCATCATTAGTGTCAAGCTTTTATCTAGCTCTTCAACTTGTCCAAGCTCAACCACATCGTTAGAAATTATTGTTGAAACGGTGCGCCTTCCTCAATCATTCTTTACCCATTTTTTGGAAACAATTCGGGATGTGCTTTCCAACACTTTTCTTCAACATGGCCTGAAATTTGACATTTTTCATAGAAATTATTAAGATTGTTAGTAGTTACAATAACTTTCTTCTTGTTGTCCCTCTCCACTATATGCTCTTTCACGTCTTCTTCAATCTTTAGTCCACCATTTTTATTATTCACTTCGATGGCCATAGCAATACGTCTTGCACTAGAAATATCTTCGAACGAATACATTCGTAACTCGTTTTGAATTTGTCGTTGTAGACCAGCAACATACTTGGTGAAGACATCTTCATAAGTTATTGAAATTCCTAACATTACGGCAAGACGTCGAAATTCGGTAGTGTACTCTTGAACGGATTCCTCGCGTTGTTGTCGAAGATTATGCCACCGTGACCGTCGGTCTTGTGAATATCCCATAGGATAAAATTCTTGGCTTAAATTTCGTTTGAAATCATTCCATGTGACTTCCTCCTTTTGCGTCATTTTCAAGAAAGAATTCCACCTAGCCAATGCATGGCTTGTTAGTTTAAGCCTTGCTAAAGAAAAATTTTATGTGCTAGATAAACCATAGAGAGTGAAGTAAGTTTCTAGTTGGTCGATCCACGAGTCTAACTTTTCGGCATCAATGGTTCTATGGCCTCAATTTCTCACATCATTTTTATATCATTTTTCTTCGTCAAATCACAGATCCTTTCATGCAGCTAATTTTATAGGCTTATGATGTACTGAAATCTGTTGGGAAGCTCTCAAACGAGGAACCACACCAAGTATTCTCATAATGGAACAAAGGAGAGCTTTAAAGCTTCTTAATCGAAATCATCACCGACATATTTGGCATCAAGGATGACAAGGCAGACGGTTATTTGGTCGATAAAGTGTTGGATAAAACCGGGATGAAGGGTACTAGAAAGTGGATCGTTCAACAAGCTGTTGATCTATCGATTGCTGCTCCCACCATTGCAGCCTCTCTAGACTCACGGTTCCTTATTGGTTTAAAAGATGAACGTGTCGAAGCTGCAAAGGTATTCAAATCAGGCGGGTTCGACAATATCTTAGCAGATCAAACAGAGGGCAAGGAAAAACTAATTAATGATATAAGGCAAGCTCTAATACCACTTGATCCGTTTACAATTCCGAGCACATATAAATGAACGAAAAGGTAGACGGAGGAGAAAACTAGTATTAAACAAGTAGACACAAGCAAATAAAGATGAAGAGAATATGTTTTGGGAACTTTTCTTTTTATTAGAAACTCTCTCAAAGATTACAAACACATTGACTCTTTGGTTACAATAAATTTGTTTCTAATGAGGCTATCTTCTCTCTTTCATTCTGATCCTATTTATAAGAAGTCAAAATGCAAGGCAATGTTTATCTTGTTACGTGTAGGGCTGTAAACGAACTGAACGTTCAATGAACATTTCATGAACCGTTCGGTAAAAACTTCGTTCATGTTCGTTTATTTTTATTTATTAAATAAACGAATATGAACATTATTTTACGTTCGTTTAGTTAAATAAACGAACATGAACACAAGTCACGTTCGCTCGTTTATGTTCGTGAACGTCCGATTAGGCGTTTATTAACGTTCATTTATGTTCATTTATATGTTTATGTTCGTATATCATATTTTTTAATTGTGTACTTTTTAATCTGGTATGTTTAAATAAAACAACACTTACAAAACATAATATTATGCATAATTTGATAATATTTTTATGTTTTTTTTCTACGTTCATTTATGTTCGATCGTTTATGTTCGTTTAAGGTTCGTTTAGTTTCTTAATGAACAAACATAAACGAACATGAACAACTCATTTTCTTAATAAATGAACATGAACAAGAAAATCCATCCGTTTAAGCGTTCGTGTTCGTTTATTTTTCCGGTTAAAATTAAATAAACGAACATGAACAAGGCTTCGTTCGTGTTCGTCCGGTTCGTTTACAGCCCTAATTACGTGGATATCCTAAAAGTATATGATAAAGATTGACTTTTTCTCATGCACAATAAATGCATGACTTTTTTAAAATCTTTTAGAATCTTTTGTGACGTGGCTTTTAAGATCGTCATGATACAAAAGAATCTAAGATATACCTAGCGATGTTACATAAACACTTTTATGAAGGCTTAACTGCTTAAGGATACTTAATCAGTAGATGCACGAGCCCATTAGTCGTATGACATTCGCTATTGTTTGATGCATGAGCCCATTAGTGGTGTTGCTTGCTTCAAATAGAATATGGGCCTCCATCGTTAATCATAAACATGCAATTCAACGTAAACTAATAAGAAACGCAGAGGATACATACATGGGATGGGACCATAAGTTGTGAAGCTAGATTTTGTAATTACATATGACCCAGTTTATTAATTTCTACACCTACGTGCCCAAATTTATCATGCAATGAGATGGGGTGTTCAACTATTCATTTGGCATATAGGTGCTTAACAAATGTATCATTTACGTGAACAATCCAAATAAAGATGTTGTAATAATGTTAAGGGATAATGTACATAGACACTTAAGTTTTCAACTTTTAACATATAAGCCATTCATTTATTGAAATTAATTTATATGTCGTCCAAATGTGTTTATTTTCGTTTACATCAATTCCGGCTGAATTTATGCCCGAAAACTATAAAATATAAATAGTGAACCAACCTCTAACTTGTCCAAGCTAAACGAATGAAAACTTTGATGTAAAATACCGACTATACCCTTAATTTAACTATTTAAGTGTGAATTTATATTATTAAGAGTAATTTAGAAGGATAAATTGAAATTCATGGATAGTTTTTTATTCGTGTTAGTGAAATATGTTAGTGCTAGGTTCATTCTTGTCGTTTGATAATTATCCGGATTAAATTTTACCGGAATCGATGTAAACAAAGATACAACATAATTTGATAGCCTATAAATTACTTTTGAAAAATGAGTGGCTTATATGAAAAAAAACTTAAAAGGTGGATGGCCTCCGAATATATTATGCTAATGTTAATAAGTAGCAAGTTTTATGCTAGGAATAGCAATGGGGCGGGTTTGGGGCGGCGCGGCCACCCTCCATTCCCAAACCCGATTATCAAACCACGCTCAAAACCCACCTCGATCTTCAATGGGGATCTTATCGGGGAGCTCCATTAGGGCGAGATGCTCCCTCAAACCCGCTTCAATCCTCGTTGGAGATCTTATTAGGGCGTATTTAAGAGCGCAATGCTCCAACAAATACACGTTGTTCTTTGTTTATTATTATTTTTACGTCATATATTTACAAATGTGATTACATGCAATAATATGAAGAATCAACAAACCCACTAATAATATATATATATATATATTTTTTGAACGGCGATTTATTAAAACACTAGCAAGGAGCTAGATCAAACAAGAACAATATAAGGGTTCTTAAGCCAATCGTCCCACTTGAACGACGCTTTACATCTGAATTTACACCAATAAAAAGAACTAGAAACTAAATTATCAAATATCAGCGCCTTTTCAGGGATCTTCTTATCAAACAGAAGCTTGTTGCGAAAGTTCCACATATACCACCACAAACCATAGTATACACCCTCAAGAACGCCTTTGAGTTTGGATTGAATCCGAATAGAAACCAACCAAACTAAGAACTAAAATAAAATAAAAACCCCCAAACTCGAACATTCCTCTGTATGGAATTCAACATTCCGATTCAGTCGATATTCCACCAAGAAGATATCTTACGCATAATTTGTCTCACTACAACGCATTGAAAGAAAATATGGTTTGTCGATTCCACACTGGCATTACAAATGGGACAAATAATCGAATCAATATAAATTCCACAATGAGAGATATTAAAACGCGTTGGGAGCGCGTTAGATTTGACTTTCCAATCTATGATATTCACCTTGATTGGCACGGATTTAACTCACCTAGTCGGCAAACTAACATCCTGAAACCGATTCCCATCAATCTCCTTTCGAATTGAAGCACCGAAAAGAACCCATCTCTTTCTAACGTCCAAACGTAACGATCTTCGCAAGGCACGACGAGTAGTCATTCCGAGAATCTCAGCCAAGAGTTAAGTTGCATTCTTCTCAATTCCACTTCTCGTTTTCTTCGAATATGAGTTATCAAAACTTGACGCATTCAATTTCGAACTAACAATAGCATTCTTATTCAACTCAAGAGCGAACATACGTAGGAACAGCTCTTTAATGACACCGCCTTCATACCAATTGTCGGCACCCCAGAATCGCGTCGTTCTCCATTCACCTGCTTCAATCGGATGTGTGAATCTGCAACAATAATTATCCGATCCTAGTAACACCTTTACTTCATGAACTATCGATGTCCAGCAGGTTCGAACTCCACCAGAAACATCCTTGTTCAAATTCCCGTCCTCCCCATTATATAGCTTATCACTTTAGCCAATTAAAAAACCTTTTATGAGATTAGAACCGCCAAACCCTTGAGCATGAGACCTCTATTAAGGCAAAAAGCTTGATACCTCTAACACCTTTTATCCTTCTAAGTTAGGTCCTTGTTCCCACTTTACCCAAGAAGCTTGTTACTCTTCGGATCCTGGCCATTAAAGATACCGACTACGAATAGAATTCAAGAGATTTAAGATTACTCAAGGGAACTAAAAAATGGAAATTATGGAAGATTGAAATTAGATCCCTAACACGGAGTTAAGAAGAGTGAGTCTGCCTCCGATTGAAAGTAGTTTCATCTTCCAGCTAGAAAGAAGAGATAACCTCCTTGTCACAACTTTATTTCCAAGATTGCTTCTTGGACAGATTTCCCCATACTTTCAGTACCCAATTAAGTGAATGGAGTCTTAAGGAAAGACACCAAAGTTTGAAGCAGCTTTTTATCCTTCCCATCCTTCAACGTTTAACACCCATAATCTTTCTTCTTACACATGTTTAGATCGAAGACCAGAAGCCCGAAAAAAACAATCCAAAACTCGATACTAATACGATCGATTATTGAGCTCAATTCATTGGCAAGAACGATTGACATCATCCGCATAAAACAAATGTTACAATTCACCATAGGAATTAATTTTGATCCCCGTAAACAAACCCGCATTACCAAACGTTGAAAAGAAATAGCATGCTCTCCATTAAAAGAATGAATAAAAAAGGGGATAAAGGATCACCTTGTTTCTAGGACTCTAAAAAATTGAAATTCTCCGTAAGGACTACCGTTGACAAGAATGGACCCCTGGGATGATCTAAGACGAACTTTGATCCAAGTCTCATCTTTCACCGAAACCAATTTATTTAACACTTCATCTACGTAATCCTGAGGGCGAAATCAAAAGCTTTTCAAATGCAACTTTGAATAGAAGAGCAGTGTTTTTCTTTCTTACGACACCTTTGAAGAACATCATCAAGAATAAATGGACCGTCTAGGATTTTGTCTGGCCAGACACAAAGCTGATTGAACCTCATTGACATAGTTTCACACAAGCCACACAACTAATCGGTTCGCCAAGATTTTAGCAATTAATCTTGTTAAGCTCACCCCCCCCCCCCCCCCCCCTGACCACCGATCTAACTTATAGACGAAAATCCTTAACCATGTTGGCATCAAGGATTTAGGAAATCAAAGAATAAAGTTTCGAGTTACATCCATTCGGTTATTTCACCATACTGGAAAGAAATAGTCAACAGCCTCAAACAAGGTCCTTCTCAATCACATGCCAAAATTGTCGGTAAAAGCTAATGAAAACCATCCAGACCCAGGTGACTTATCAAAACGCCGCAATCACACACAAACCCTTTTATCTCTACCTTTTTAGAATCATGCATTCCTTATCCTCTTTCTGATCAATCGTAGGGAGACTAGGAAAAGGGATATCATTACTCGCTCGTTTTCACTGATGGTTATCGAACCTTACCCCGAAAAAATGTTTCAAAGAATTCACGCTTCAACTGAACCGGGTCATCGACCCTCGTCCCAATTCCCTCCTATAATACCCTTGAATATTAGATTGATTTACGCTTTTGTGTAGCCTTTACATGAAAAAACTTCACATTTTCATCTCCTCGATTGCCCATTAATCTTGGGCTTTTTGAGCTAATTTCTGAAGCTTGCTTTATTATTTACCTGATGAATCTGTGAGAATCTCCGTTACGTTTTTGGACCACCCTCATCGAGCATTCTCCTTATTTTATAACCTCATCACAAGACCGCAACTCCTCTTTAGGAAAATAAATCTCACCTCCGAATTCTGAACATTCGACTATGAATAAGTGAGCCAGCTTCGAATTCTGGTCTTAGAAATTTAAGTATTACCCATGAAAGTTTTTCGGATGACCATTTTCTTGTTAACAGGTGCCACGTTCTAGAATCCCTAACCAGCTGTCAAAATATATCATCTTTCTAGCCATTTACGTTAGAATAGAAAGAATGGAACCGTAATCATACCTGGACTTCACGTAATAAAATTGGACGATGTCTAAAACTAAACGCTCCAAGGTAAATAGCAGTGGTATTAGGATAACATGCTCAACAGATTTTCGGATAACAAAAATCGATTCCAATTTACTTATTTTAGGAAAGCGATTTGAGGAACACCAGGTTTAAAGCACTTCCTTCCTAAAGGGGACTTCATCCAAGACCGCGCTTGTATATGAATGAAATTGAAATTCTCAGAGTGTGAGCATTTAATTTCGAACCATGTCTGTCCGATTTATATCTCACCCTCATTAAAAGTCGACCATAATAACAAGTTTTCAACCATTGATTCGACACATGATGCCAATTAATCACATAACATACGCTTTTCTTTAGCCTCTTGAGGCGCATATACAACCACTATCATAAGATCAATCCCTGATTTCAACCACACACCTCGAACAATGACAAAATAGTCCTGATCGCATAAAGCTTACTCCTTACGAAAAAGAATTAGGATTCTAAATGCACTAAGTCCCTCCACGAGTTACCTTCGGAATCACTATGCACATAAATCACAAATTAGAATTTACCTCCAGCAAGACTACATACTTAGATCATAGTACCCCATTTTAGTTTCTTGAAGACCACAAATTCACTTTATTTTTAACACACAACTCCTTTACCCAATCTTTTTTGGCCTTTTGGGCGAGGCCTTGAACGTTCAAAGACATAAAATTCATCGATTAACCCCAAATTCTCCTTGGGATTCAATGATCTCAGTGATATCCTTGATGCACCCATCCATGTTATAACCCATAGTTTGGCCCACCTTCACAACTTCCTCCATAAGATTTAAAATAGACCCACCGTTAGCGGCAGATTCAAGAGTCTTAGAGTGACCGTAATCGCTTTGATTCTGATTTTTGTTTACCGACTCAGAATTTATCGTCCTTTCCATCGTCAAGGTTAACAACGAAATTGTCATCTATCTTTATTTTGTCTCCGTGTCCTTCATGTCTCTAGATTAAACGTATTACCTTCATTACAAACCCTCCGCCGGAGTGGAAACACGGCGGATGAGACATAAAAATGAATCTTCTTCAGTAACCATTTCGTGCCAATTCGTTATTTTCTTTGTTCAATATAAGGTAGATATAAACCATAAAGGATCTTCCGAGTGTTTGTCCTTATGATCATCAGGTTGATCAATCAGTTTCTCAAGCACCTCCTCCACGTCACGCTTTCAATGCCATTATTGCTGAGATCATTTAATCTTGCAATCATTGTTATCTCCACTGATAATTCGTCTTCCTCCTCCTCTTTGGAAAATTCAGGAGTCCACCCTCTAGAACTTCCACTTGCGCGAACCCAATAACCTTACCCCGTAAAAACAATTTTTGAAGCTCTCTGTAGAATGTGCTCACAAAACCTTAGGATAGAATGCAAATTTCTTTTGTGAATAAAAGATTCGACTCATCATTATCTCAACATCCAATAACTCACCCTTTTTGCGGCAATACGTTGGAAAGTAGGACGACCAGAATTTAAACGGAACATCCGTTCTTAATTCCACCCAACCAATCTACCTTTCAGAAACAACATCGGGACGAAGCTTGTTTTATGACGAAAACCAAGAGCCCACACCAACATTACCCCTAAATGAATCTTTAGCCTTCGCAGTCTCGAATTTGAGTTATTACCAAAGTTTCTTACCAAATAAGCTAATCTTAAGCCACATCATAACTTTCTTCTACAAAGCGCCTTCTTAAGATTGACTAAAGAGGCCATCTCTTTGACTCTGACCGCTTCAAGACAAGTGTGATACCTTCGCATTCAATCAAATCTTCTTCAAGACAATCGCAGGAGGAGATTCCCATTATCTTATTGGCTTTCGGCTAGTCTTCACCACATACACAAATCGATTACCGAATAACTGTATTTTCCATCATTCTTATGTGACCTATCAAACATCCTTTTATTCGATTCATTCTTAGTCTTTTCCACAGTTAACACTTCCCTTCATTTACCTCTTTTGTATCTTATGCCAACATTAGCATGGAAATTTCAATCGACCACCAAAATCGTTACTAAGTTTTATTTTTCCAATCTCTCACAATTAAAGAATTGATAAATCGATCAAAATCCTAAATGCTTATCTTCTATTGTCTTCTTTGTGAATTAAACGAATCGACCACGTGACCATATTGCTTACATGAGTGGAATAGATCCTTAGCAGAGAAGGAGTCCAGGAAATTTGTAAGAAAAATCAAAGTCGAAATCTTTGACACGTCATCTTCTTTTGAACGAAAGCTACCCATCTTTGGATTGAAGGGAGGTCTATAAATCGAAAATAGCTAGGGTTTAATGGATGCAGGGATTAATCGGAAACGGAAATGGAATCGATTTGAAGAGGAGAATAAGAGATCTAAATTACAAAAAACCCAAGATGAGAAACCCGTCTAACACGCTCGATATGAGATTAATCAATCAATGATTAATCCCAATTTCAGAGGTTATAACAGGATTCAAACAAAAGGGAAAAAGGAATTTAGATTGTTAATTTTTTGCGATCTTTCTATATGATGATGATCATAAGGCGGCTATGGAGCAGTTGGGAGAAAGAATTTCCGATCTAAGCATCACTAATAATATATTAATTAGTAGTCTTTATAAGTTTTCAACAAATTAAACATAAATAATGATAACCGCATTAAAAAAATCATAACTTATTTTAAAAACACTGCAAAAAGAAGTTTTTTCTAATCACAACTTATAATCTTGCAAAGATACAAAACTATAAAAAATTAAAAATATTGAATTTATTACGTAAATACTAACATAACAATATATTAATATCATAAATCTATATGTATATATAGTTTGCCCCAACCCCGATAAAAATCCCCGTTAATGCGTCGAAACCCGCTTCGTAGCCCGATAAACATACCCCACCCCACCTCAGAAACTTTAAATTTCGGGTTTCCCCATTGGGTTCGTGGTTTTTTTCATCGCTGTTTTATGCTATTAGTATTAGAATTTTCATATTTACATCAACAGGTGTTTTAGAACATGCTTTGACGCGTGACCTTTTTCTACCATTTGTTGACACATGTATAATCCGTATTAAAATCTGCTAGCTACACATCCCGGATAATATGTTACTATGTTTAATTAATTATTACTAAGAGCCCGTTTGATTTGTAGGTGGGTTTATGATTAGCATTTGAATTTAAATTTAAATTTTAAATTTAGATTTGATATATGTTTTGTATTAAATGAAGAAAAGAACATATATATATATATTATTATATTATATATATATATATATATTATATATATATATATATATATATATATATATATATATATATATATATAGAGAGGAAGGTTAAAATAAAAAGACAATACAAAATATTCGTGAGAAGGGTTAAAGAAAATTTTTTTAAAAAAAGTTCTCGAAAAATTTCCAAAAATAAAATCCATTTAAATCAGGTATGTTGTGCATAAAACTCTTTGCAAAAAGAAGTTTTTCTAATTTTGAGTTTTTATACGTTTTTTTAATGAGCAAAAAAGAAATTTTGATGCACAAAAAAAAATTTTGATGCACAATTTTTCGTAACTTGTTGTTATCGTTTGATGCGCAATAAAATTTTGATGCAAAAAGTCAAAAAGAAGTTGGGTACAAAACGAATTTTTGATGCACAAAAAACCGATTTAATGCACAAACGTTTTTTTTTCATAATTTTTTTTCGGCAAAACTATCCACTTTTAGAAAAACTTCTTTTACAACTTTTTCATGCACCAACATACACGATCTTGTGGAATTTTTTCAGAATTTTTTGAGAACTTTTAAAAAAAAATAAATCTTTTTATCCTTATAACGAATATGTGGCTTTTTATTTGATCTTTCTATCCTATATATATATATTTATACTATATATATATTATTTATTTATATAATATGAATATATTATAGAAACATAATATATTATAAATGAATGTAAATTAAAATTTAAATAATTTATAATAATAAAAATGAAAAAAAATTATGAATAGTTGATTTTTAAAAAGGACTCACATAAAAAAAAATATAACAAAAGGAGTCAAATATGTAAGGATTCTCATATGGCTAAAATGTGGTACTCAATCCTATTTGTGAGACCCACATAAACAAACCACACAATAATTTTTTTCCACCATCCCTAAATCCTAATCTTAACCCCTCAAACCAAACGGGCCCTAAAGTTTTATAAGAAACCCATGATTGATTGGTGCCGGACAATAATTGCGTTTAAGTTTTTGTTTTTTACAAGTTTAGGGTCCGTTTGTTTGGTGTGATTTGGCACTAGTTTATGACTCATGGTAAGAAACAAGAAAAGAACCCGCGCGTTGCGGCGGGGCTAATTTTTTTCCGAATAATATTTTTTTTACGTTTCAGATGTTTTTTTTTTTGGCGATGCGTTGTGGCGGGGCTAATTTTTAATATTTTCTTTTTTTTATGATTCGGGGAAAAAAAATTTCGTTGGGACGGGCTAATTTTTTTCCCGAATATTTTTTTTTTTGGGACGGTTTTGTAAAAAATTTTAGGGGAATTTTTGTATAAGAAAATCGTAAATAGTTAAAAGGTGAGGGTCCGTTTTGTATTTTTTTTTTACTTTGGGCCATATTTTAGGCTATTTTGGGGTTTTTTTTGGCTAATTTTTTCTCGGATATTTCCTTTTTTTTGTATGATTCGGGAAAAAAAATTGCGTTGGACGGGTTAATTTTTTCCCGATTATTTTCTTTTTTGGGACGGTTCGATATCTTTTTTTTGGGCCGATGAATGTAAAAAAATTGCGAACAAAAAAACTTGACGTGTTTTTTTTGTTAATTTTTTTACGGGATTTTTTGTGTAAGAAAATCGTAAATAGTTAAAAGTTGAGGGACCGTTTTGTATTTATTTTTTTTTACTTTGGGCCAGATTTCAGGCTAATTTTGGGCTAGTTTTTTTTTCTTTTTCTTTGGGCCACATTTTATGCAAATTTTAGGCTAGTTTGTCGACAAATGTGTATATTAGTAATAAATTTTTTTTATATGGCTTATGTGTTGTGCCTCATGTTTAAAGTGTTGTTTTTTTTGCTATATGGTTTTTTTTAATATAATGGGTTGTACGTTTGTGACCATATCGATTATTTTAAAGTTATTAGGTATCGAAGATGTTTCCGCGAGTATTTATTTTATCTGAATAAATCGGAACTTTTGTAATATATTTTTTTCCTCCTACTTTGTGCATACAAATTTAAAAAAAACAAAAAACAAAATAATTTAAAAAAAAAACCAAAATCGGACTGACCCAAAATAGGAGTCTGTTACTGTAGCAAAGTGGCTCACTGTCAAAACGACAGTGGATTAGGGCAGGAAGAGCGCTGCTCGGGGAGGAGCGCGATGGAAGGCTAAGAATATAGCTATAACAGCAGCAAGAAGCAAGTGACCCTACGGTTTATTGCTTTAATATTGCTTGATTTTCTCTGGGGTCACGGTTCCAAGCTCTGAAGTGCAGCCCCAAAAAGCGTAACTCAGAGCATTTGAACTAGGGAAGTGACCCTCATAGAAAATGCTTAATCGTATTAAGTAAACAGTAGTAAGAAGCCTGAGACCGAAGGGACTTATTGCTTTAGTCTTACTGTCTTTCTTATTGTTACTCTGGATTTATTGTTGTTGATCCTCCCCGAAAAATAATTATCGAACAAAAACAGTGGATTTTGAACGACCCGACATTTTTTGATGCAAATCAAATAAATTGTCTATCTTGACTTGCAGCTCCTAAGACACCATACGGCGTTTTCTTGGAGCTACCTAGTAGATAGGTTCATTGATCACATAAGACATTCTGAAAGTTGTTATTTATGTTATTTATGAGATGCTATAGTTCTTTGTCGTGGCAACAGGAGGCTTAAGGGTTCCCCCCGATGTTTTTTGATTTTTTTTTAATTTTTTTTTAATTTTTATAATTTTATATATGTTATAAAATTGTGACACGGAAAAACGGAACGAAAAATATAAAGTTTAACAGGTCAAAAGTATGAAACTGTTAAAAATTACAGAACAGAAACTGATAAAAAACTGCGCTGCACTGTAAAAAGGAGATACAAAAGAAATCTTTGTACCTTTTTAGTACTTTTTAGCGGGCCAGAGGGTACCAATAGTAGCACCCAAATATTTTTCATGTACAAATCTTAAGTGTGATGGCTGGTTTACACTTTACTTTCTATTATTTTAATGGATATTTTGTCTTTTAGTATATTTAATCAGTGATATTATCACTCGATTTTTATTTCTTCTTTTTTTCAATGTTTTATAATAATATCTTTTTTCTTTTCATTTTATATTTATTTACAAAACAAATAATATTTTAAACAATTATATTTTTCTCTCACATCATTTAATATCAAATTTAAATCTTAAAACAAATCTAAATCTAAATCCTAATCCTAAACCTATCCACAAACCAAACATGCCCTTAGTGGTTTGGCATGTGTTAAAAGGTTAATCACACATAAAAAGTAGTTCCATGTATTTCGATATATATATGCTAGCCTAATGTTGGCGTATAGTCCGGAATGGGCCGGACCCAATGGGCCGAACCCGATAAAAGGGTGGCTCACACAAAGAATTTGGTCGGGCCGGTCCTGACAACTCTCCTGGTGTCGTTCGTCGTCTTTCCGGGCCTTGAATAGTGCTACACACAAAGAAGAACCGGTTAGAAGGGGACCCGAGGCCGGAGCCCCGGGATCCACCCTCCGACGGTCAAGTCAGAATAGTATAAGCATGTTATATAAAGATGTGGTAGAGAATAACCTGTTAAGGTAGGATGATCCTACCCATGTGTATATAGTGTATGGATTAGGGTTAGGTGGGATGTGGGTCACCCTTTTATCGGGTTCGGCCCATTGGGTCTGGCCCATTCCGGACTATACGCCAACATGTCTCCCAGTCTAGTATGATATGGTTCTTGATCATGTTATGCTAAACTTATGCTATACGTCCTCAGCAAGTAAGCTCATAATAGTATAAGTAGGTCGGGTCGGTCCACACTATACGTCATCACCTAACAAGGTTACATAAAGAAAAACCTTTGTGAAAATGCAAAGAGTTTAAAAAGCAACATGACCAAAAGTCGAAGAAAAATATGCATCGCTTGTTTAAAAAGCAACCATCGGGTCGCCTTACCAAACAAACAAAAAAAACTAGTGTTCCGAAAAATAAAAGAACGACATGCGACAAAACAAGAGAGTAAAGCAACCACTCATTGTCGTTTAGTTGTCCGTCATAAAAAAACCCGCACATATTTTGACATTGTCACCACAACTTAGGTGAACCACACCGGCTATATTATCGGCATGGCGTGGTACACCAGTATTATAGTGCCGTGTATTCGAATAAACCCTCGATGCCGTGCTAACGCTTTTTAAGCATGAGTCCTTATGCAAGACGTATTATCGAGAAGATGTCGCAATATAAATGCTTTTTATGTTCGTGTTACCTCAGTTTCGTGGTCAGGGATGTGATTTAGATGGAGTGTTTGCATGTTTTAAAACGTATTTGACTTCTATACTATAGAGCAAACATTTGACCAAATGTTTGACTTTGTGTGGGCTTAGTAAGCCGGCCCATTGGGCTCTTAATTTGGGCTGGCCCAGCCTAAGTTTTTTTTTTTAAGTTTAGTCCAACATCCAGCCCAACTTTTTTTTTGGCCTTTATTTTGGCCCGGCCCAAGTAGTTTTTTTTTTTTTAAGTTTAGTCCAACATCTAGCCTAACTTTTTTTTTCCTAGCTAAAAATAAGAAGGAAAAATTTTTTTACGAGACGTGCTTTTATTCAAACACAATACTCAATTATAATTACGTAAGAAAAAAGAAAACTGATGGAGTAATATAAATTGCACATTTATGCTCTTATTTAGATCGAGAGCATAAACGCGCGGGAACAAATCTCTAAGAATCCCCTCTTCGTTCCATTTATCTTCCCAGAATAGAGTAGACACACCGTCGCCTACTTTGATTCTAATATACTTACTAAAATCACATCCTTTATTCGAAAATGACTTCATTTCCTGAATGATCGAAGTCCAACAGGATTGACCCCCGACTCTCCTGTTAGAACCTATGTTCCCATCGGCTCCATGAATCACCTTAATCACCCTAGCCCATAAAGAGTTACCATGGTTATAAAACTTCCATATCCATTTAAACATTAAGCCTCTATTCATTGCAAATAAGCTGGAAATACCAAGCCCACCTCTATTCTTAGGCAATAAAGCTTTTTTCCAATTCACCCAAGATGCTTATAATTTGACCAAATAAATAAAAATTAGAACGTTTTGTCCATTGAAAAAATTACTCCGTATACCTTCCATCTCGCTCAGAATCGCCTTTGGAACTCTGAATATAGAAAAGTAATATAACGGCATAGAACCCAAAACAGATTTGACAAGCGTCAATCGACCACCAATGGACAAAGTTTGCATCTTCCATTTAGATAATCTCGCTTTAACTCTCTCCACTATATCCTTCCACATGTGAACTCTTGACATATTCCCACCAACACACGCCCCAAGATACATAAAATGAGACCTAAGGATCATACACCCTAATTTTCCAGCATCTCTGCTAACCACAGCATCTTCCACGTGCACCCCCATTATTGTTACTTTTACCCGATTTCATATCGAAGACCCCGGGAACCCCCCACTTTATGGGAAAACATCAAGGACATGCACAAAGTGTATTGATATTCCAATGTACAACACCATTGGCCTATAAAAACATCATCATCCGTATAAAACATATGTGAGAGGTTCACCTGACCACCACCGAGATTAATCCCACGAAACATACCTACATCCACAATACGTTGGAAAGAAATATGAAGACTTTCCATTACTAAAAGAAACAAAAACGGAGATAGCGGGTCTCCTTGTTTAAGCCCTCTACCAAACTAAAATTCCTTGGTAGGACTCCCATTGATCATGATCGAACCTCTAGATGACTGAAGACAGCTTTGTATCCACTTGCACCACTTATCACCAAAGCCAAATTTTCTTAAGATCTCGTCGAGAAAATACCATCTAACTGAGTCGTAAGCTTTCTTAAAATCAACTTTAAAGATCAAAGCTTGTTTCTTTCTCAACTTACACCAGTGAAGAACCTCATTGAGAATAAAGGGCCCGTCCAGAATCTGTCTATCCGAGATGAAAGCTGATTGGACCTCATTAACAATGCCGCTTAAAACTCCCACTAATCTGTTTGCCATAATCTTAGCAACAATCTTGTACAAACTCCCAATCAAACTGATCGGCCTGAAATCTTTAACTAAATTAGCATTCTAATTTTTAGGAATAAGGGCAATAAATGAAGAGTTACCTCCTTTCGGGGAAAGCACCATGAACGAAGAAAAATGATGATCGCCAGCAAATACACAACCTGAATAATTATCCCCAATAACATACGATAGAATCCATCGGGTACCCGTCTGTTCCCAGGTGCTTTTATCCGTACCACAGTTCCCAAACTGCACGTTTAATCTCTTCGTTAGTAACTTCACTTTCAATTCATGCATTTGCTCTCCAGAAATTTTATGAGGAACTCAATTGTAATTAGACGCACTCTCTTCTCCCAGGCTTGTGCTGAATCTCGCTTAAGTGCTCACTTAGAATTCTCGTTTCACCCTACCCGGATCATCCACCCACTCTCCATCAATCATGACACCCCGAACATTAAGAATGTGACGTTTCTTTTTAAGCATCCCATGGAAAAAATTGGAATTTTCGTCCCCTTCTATAGCCCAAGATTTAAAATTTTTTTTTTTGCTTTTTTTGAGCACTTTTTCATAGAAAGAAGATTTTTAATGTTCCTAACAGTTTATTAACCAATCTCCATTCTCCTGTTAGAAAGAGCCTCGTCTCCCCCTCCACTATCAATTATCTTATCAATAGAGGCGAGATCATTCTGATTTTTCCTTTTTTCTTGAATAACAGAAGGTCTGCTCATAGTATTCCATGACTTGATAATGTTTTTAAGATATTTCATCTTTCCCATGAGATATAGAAACGCATTAGACTCTACCCCCGAATAATTTTTCCACGAGTCCTCAACCAATTTATGAAAACCTTCCATTTCAAACCAATAATGAAAAGTTTTAAAAGGAATTGGCCCATAATCAAAATAAATCTCCCGAAGCAAATTAGGCCTATGATCCGATAGAAATCTCTCTAAAGTGATAGCATTGATATTTGGACAGATATTCAATAAACTATCGGAAACCAAAAATCTGTCGAGTTTGCTCATTTTCGAAGCTGATTTGTGGCACCAAGTGAATGAACATCCTCCTAACTCAACCTCCACAAGCCCCGAATTCTGAATAAACGAATTGAAAATACTCGCCTCATGAGCATTGAACACCGAACCAAACCTATCCTCTTTGTTTCTCACCTCGTTGAAGTCTCCCATAACAATAATCGCACCTTTCCATCTCAAAATCTCACCTTGAAGATAGTCCCATAACATACATTTCTCTCTCGCATCTTGTGGCCCGTACACAGCAATCACCATAAGATTCTGCCCAGACAACCGCCACTCCCCTCTGATCAAAACAAACGAGTCAGACTTAGTGACACTCTTCTTAGTAAAACAGTTAGGATCCCACATACATAAGACTCCGCCCGAGTTACCGACTGCCTCGCTGTGAACATATTCAAATGCCATATTACCCTAACATCTCCTAGCACAAAAAACATCCATCGATTCCATCTTAGTTTCTTGAAGAGTTAAAAAGTTCACCTTGTATTTTTTACATAGCTCCCGAACCCACTCCTTTTGGCCCTTCTTTGCAAGGCCCTGAATATTCAAAGAAAGAAAATTCATTTAAACACCTCCTCCTCTCCTTGTGCTGTAATTATTTCTTCCATATTCGCCATACACCGTATATCCCATAACTTGTCCGACTTTTACAACTTCTTCTAGAAGACCTAGAATAGATCCTCCTGTTCTCGGGGCCTCAGAAGTTTGAACTTGGGCCTCGAAGACATAGAATCAGTGCCCTCCTCCTTGAATTTCTTGAAAATACCAGAATTGGCGTTTTCCGGTTGACTCTTATTAGAACATTGATCACCAAAATTGTTCCCATCATCAGCCTGAAAAGACTCTCCTTCGTTATACACAACATGTTTGAATCCAGGAGGATATTTTCAAAAAATACCCTCCGTTGTACCGCACTCGTCCACCCCTTTTGATCCTTTCTTATTCTGCTTAGGGGTATAAGTTATATCGGATCTGTCAGATTTTTCATAACTCACTCACTTAATCTCCCTCCTTCCAGTTTGGTATCATCATCCCCTCCACATCATTGTCGCCTTCTTTTCCGGATCGCTCTTCCCTTTATCATATCAGATATTGTGGGATAGGTAAATGTTTGCGTCGTGCTATCTTCGAATTGTATCCCAGCAGGGTGGACGAAGCGGTCAGGTGGCAGGATCGCTATTTTAGGGAATCCATCCCGGTGTCTTTTTGCACGAATCCAGGAAAACATACCTCTCATGGATAATTTTAAATCTTCCGATATACTTTTTTCCTGCTTAGTATGAATGCATAATCCGACTTGAGTGTTATTCAGAATCCTCCTGTGTCTTAAATCCAAAAGCTTCCCCACTTAGTGGCAATCCGTTTGAATGTTTTACCCGACCATAACTTAAAAGGTACCCCTTCAATCTCAACCCACGCAATTCTTTTATCTGTATGAAAATCCGATGAAGCCTCCTTAATAGTCGAAAACCATGTACCAACACCAACACTTTCACGAAATTTCTTAATAGCATCCGTATTAGCAAATTCCATCATTACCCAAAACTCACCCATGTACCTGATATTAAAGTCCACAAAACCTTCATTACTGAGTGCCATTTTGAGATTAGCCAAAGAAGCAAATTCTCTAACTCTTCCCAAAATTGCATTAGGTACGTCCCACGACATCAGACAATCATCATCCATCAACATAGCAGGTGACCTAGACATATCGTCGTCTCCTAATACCTCCTTTACAGCTCCCACATACGACTTACCCCCCTATTATTTCCAATGAAATTCATTTTCACAGACTCATTAAATGGCATCTTGGCCGAAGTACTCTTCTTAGTACCAACACCCTTAACCTCCTCTTTAGGCACATTATTAGAATTTCGATGAAATCTGGAAACGTTGGCTTGGATTTTGAATCGACCAATCCACATGTTGCAAAGGTTATTCATCAATCTCTCCTCACTAAAAACATTAATGAAACGGACGAAACCAAACCTCTTACCATTTTTTCCCCTTTTTATTGGTATAAAAGAATCGACCACGTGTCCATAGACTTTGCACGCATTGAACAACTCCTTAGCCGTCGTATATTCAGGGAAATTCGCACATAAACGTTAGTAGCAATCTTGGCTATCGTCTCCTTCGGACCTGAAGGTAACCAATAATGCGAGCCAAACAAAGATACCAATTGGAGAAGGGAGATCTATCAGAAACGAACAGGAAAAAAATGAATGAAACCTTAAAACCCACGGACAATCAAATATAGAGTAGTTAAAGGATACGATACCAGGATCTAACACCCTCCACGGTAATTATATGATCACCCTGAAATTAAGGAGCAATCCGAAGATCGAAAACCTAATCCCAGTCAACATATAAAAGCGAACGAAGAGATAAAAAAAACCATAATTCATATACATTAAATCACACGATATTCAATTGGTGAATTAAAAGTACAGTTGGAGCATGATTGGTTTAGGGTAAAACAGGCGTGGAATCGGCATGAACGGGGCGGTTGGGTGTTTGTATCTTATTCTCGTTTTTTTCTTTTTGGTTTTACTAATATTGAAGAAAAATATGCAATAGCTTGTTTAAAGGCCAACCATCGGGTCCGCCTTACAAACACAACAACAAACTAGTGTATATAAATGCCGTGCATAAAAATAAACACTAAAATAACTGTGTTTCCGGAAAAAATAAAAGAACGACATGCGACAAAACAAGAGAGTAAAGCAACCACTCATTGTCGTTTTTTTTTTTGAAGCTATATTATCGGCATGGTGTGGTACACCAGTATTATAGTGCCGTGTACTCGAATAAACCCTCGATGCCGTGCTAACGCTTTTTAAGCATGAGTCCTTATGCAAGACGTATTATCGAGAAGATGTCGCAATATAAATGGTTTTTATGTTCGTGTTACCTCAGTTTCGTGGTCAGGGATGTGATTTTGATGGAGTGTTTGCATGTTTTAAAACGTTTTCAAACACAATACTCAATTATAATTACGTAAGAAAAAAGAAAACTGATGGAGTAATATAAATTGCACATTGGTACCATTAAATAAAATAAAAACCTTTAAATCTCGCAAGTCTAAAAAATAAACTTAATTTATTCCTTTAATTCACCCAAGATTTTTTTATTTGTTTTTCATTTCGTCCATGTATTAACACAAGTAAATTCCTTCGCACTTCTCTTGGTAAGCCCACAATAATAGTAATATTCTGATAAATATCTGTTGTTAGTTTCAATCAATCATAGCAAGACATTCGTGATCATTTCAAGTTTCAACAAACAAAATGTAGAAAAGATGTGACGTTTACTAAGTTGTAAAGGACTAAACAACAAGTATAGAAACTTACAAGGGTCCATGTTGGGTGAATACGTGTCCCCGTTTGTTGCTTTTAACGGAAGTCGTTTTAGGTTGGGGACAGGTGAAGATAGTTTTCATCAATCACGTGTGGTGTTCCGTCATGTTATTTTATTGGTAAAAAAGTACAGTAAATAAAAATCTTTGAAAAAAAGTAAAGTTGGGTGGACAGCACACACCAAAAAGTACAAACGTGTCATTAGGTGGATCAAATTTGATGCTGTTACCTAAATTGAGTTGGGTATGTGTAGGGTCCCATCTCTTGTTAAACCTACAAGTGCCTCTTCACTTTAATTAATCATTAATTTTGAATACAAAACAAAAACCACAACACCTTTCCCACCCTCCATATATTTTCGCTACTAAATTATTGCACATTCATTCAACTATTATTATTTTTGTTAAGTAGAAGCGGTGAAAGTCTGAGTTAAAATAAGTACATTTTCAATGGGGAGTATATACCCACAAGCCACAACACCTATTCCACCATATTTGATTGTTCAAACTTCAAACATCCAATGGACACGTATTTACTAAATTTATTGATTCATTGGGACGCTTAGTTTATAAATCGGCATTTATATTCTTGATGGTTAATTAATCAGTATTTTATGTATTTTCTAAGTCAAAACAACAACAAACTAATACTCTATAATGAAAGTTATCAAACCATTTTACAATATACTATAACACAAACATTTGACCACTGTTCATCAACAGTGGCCAAATGTTTGACTTGGGCCTTGGGCTCATTTGGCCCGGCCCAAGTGTTTTTTTTTTTTTTTTTTTTTTTTGGCCCGGCCCAAGTTTTTTTTTTTTTTTTTTTAGTTTAGTCCAACATCCTGCCCAACTTTTTTTTTGGCCTCTATTTTGGCCCGTCCCAAGTAGTTTTTTTTTTTTTTTTAGTTTAGTCCAACATCTAGCCCAACTTTTTTTCTCTTTTTTCCGCATGGTTACTTTTCATCGGCCCCAAAAAAAAAATCTTTATAATCCCTCCCACCCCCACTTCTTTCGCTAAAAATAAGAAGGAAAAAAAATTTACGAGACGTGCTTTTATTTTTAACTATTTACAACTTTCTAGCGGCCTGGGTCAAAAAAAAATGTTATGAGACCGAAAAAATAAATCCGCACAAAATACAATAAGAAAGAAAAAATGCGCCGAACTATTAAAAATGAGACCGAAAAAATAAACCCAAACAAAAAAAAAGCCCCGCAACAACGCGCGAAAAATTAACGCCCGCAGCAACGCGCGGGTAATTTATGCTTGTTGAGTCTAAACACGCCACATGCAATGTTATGATTTATTTAATGACGACACTACTTACATGCAATAAGCTAATACTAATATCTTATTATGAGTAATCACGTATACAACTAATAATATATTAAGGATATCTCATTGTCTCGTCATGGAATAATTAAGAGCAGATTGTATGAGTTGAAAAAACTCCTCTCTTTTATAGATCGAAGTTAGAGTTTGATCTTTATCTTTTATAAGATTAGAGGTTCTTTTATAACAATCTCTTTACTTTTTGGTTGAGATAAGTTTATGTACAAGTTACCTTAAGTCGTGAAAGACGTGTGTGACAACCGTGGTTTGAGCAGGGTAGCTTATACCTTTAGACTTTAGCTTTTGCTCGTTTTATGTGATTTTTGAGTGTTTCGTGGTCGTTTTGATTGGTAATTGTGGTGTTTATATGCATGTGATCGTTTTAGAATTAAATGATCATTTTGTTATGTGTGTTTATATGTTGAGTTAAGTAGTCCATTCTTCGGAATAGGGAGTTTGAGAATGGATGACGTTTTGCATATATTGCTACGTCAAATCTTGATTTTTAAAGGATAAGCGTTTATTGAATGTGAGTGGCTTTAGGAAGGAATGATATGGTTGAAATATGAATGTTTGTATCAAACTTTCCATAAATAGCAGGTGAATTTAGAAATGAAATGTTATTTTTAGAAAGTGTGGTTTATTGCGTTTTAATAAAAATGTATAGTTAAAATAACTTGTGTTTTTTGTAGAAACTTAAGGTAATGTTAATTATTAGTTAATTAATTTTTTTTTATATAAGTGAATAGTAAATCCGGGAATAGTAAAAAAAAAAAAAGAAGTTTTAATATTTAACAAATTCTATTTGAGTTAGGATTAGGTTATAATATATAAAAACTAGACTTCATCTTTTTCTCCCATTTTTGTGGTGTGCCGTGAGATCCATTACCCCAAGAACCCTAGGAAAATCTTTTTCAAGAGCTAGATCCAAGAATCAACCAAGAGTGTTATTTAGGTGCTTGTAATCAAAAGGTAAACACATTAAACCTCTTTAATTCTCTTAATTTTTATAGCTTAGTTATGATGGATTTAGGGTTAATAAAAAAAATACAGATTTATTATGTAATTAATGATTAATATGTTAATTAGATATGAATTAGGAAGGAATCCATGCAATTTTAGGTTAGGGTTTGCATGGATTGATGTTTTATAGATGAGCAGAATTTAGGTCAGATTGATTGACGTTTTTCTCCATGATGGAGAATGCAAATGACATGATTCTTTTTTTTAAACTGAATCATTTTGAATCTTCTTTTCAAAAAATCCGGCCTCAACAGTTTTTGAGGTCGGGAAGTCAATTAAATAATGGTTACAAGATTCGTTGTCAAAACTGTGTTTTCAGACGAATTTTGAGTCAACTTAAGTGAGGTGAAAACCCTACTTAAGAAGTGTTTTAAATTAAGCCCTTTTACAGAAAGTAACTTTCATATGTCTATTAAGAAACCCTAAAAGGGCTAAGGCTAAAATTAATTTTAAGCTGGGTTTTGAAGTCGAAACTTTTTGGTGTGCAATCAGACCCGAAATTGACCAGTTTGTAAGTTTGATTTTCAAGGGTATACTTATGGGTTGAATAAATGCATGGGCTTCTGGATGAGATTAGTATACACATGTGGGGTCATGTGTGAATTTTTGTGGGAATTGTGGATGCATTTTGGTAAGGGTTTTAAGTCGTGCAAGTTGGGTAAAAATTCTGCATTTGAGCAGAAAGTTGTAAGTGTTTAAAATAAAAGTAGAAAGTAAATAAAAGATATAATGAAGATATAAAATGATGGTAGAGAGTCTTTACATATAGTATAGATGATATTAGTCCATCATTAGGGTTGTTATATTGGATTAAGCGTTTAGCTTACCGATGGTAACATGAGCTTTTATTGTGTATAGTTTTTAAGGAAGGAGTTTGAGTTACTTGTAGCTGCGCATTCAGGTGAGTTTCATAGTCCCATTTTTACATTGCTTTTAAACTTGGGATGAAAATGATGCAAGTGTTGAAATGTTTTGATTACTGTGATAATGTGGGTCTGAAATGCGTGGACATAATGTGGCTATTGTATGTTACGTGCTACATGTACAGTGATATGGTATGATTCTTGATTTTGTGGATGATTGTGTCTTGATATTGTGGATCCCAGTATGCAAGGTTGGTAGTGGTAAGACTGCATGTATCCGGAGTGGTCATGTAGCACACCTTTGGTAGTGGTAAGACTACGAGCTGCGTAGCACACCTTGGTAGTGGTAAGACTATGTGGTGGTTATGGCCACGTAGCACACCTTTGGATGTTGGTATGTTTGGATTGTTTATGCATGTTAGCTTGTATGATAGCTCACTTATTGTCCTGCCATGTTTTTTTTATTTATCACAGTAATGTTGTGGTTTAAATTTTTTTTGGATGTCCTAAACCTATGACTCTCACCAACTTTATGTTGACGTTTTAAGCATCATTTTCAGGTAATCAGCGTGAGACTAATGATGCTAGGAGAAGTGGCTAGAGAGACCTTAGGATTGGCTTATGGAGCTCTCTTTATTGTTCTTTTGATTTAGGCTGGATAATTTGTGTGCGATTGTATTGCTTTATTGTTGGATTATGCTTTGCGCGTGTATGACATTACTTAATAATGCAAGACTCCTTTATCTTGTGTTGGGTATTGTTATGACACATAGTGTCCCCGTTAGTTATTTCCTTTTCCTTTTAGTATCTCTATAGTAGACACCATTGTGTTGTAATGATATCCATGAAGTTTCACCTCGTGATTCCGCCTTGGCGGGGTGTGACAAGTATGCACGGTGTTCAATTTCAAATGGTAAGTGGCAGTTCTTTCTATATATAAGTTTCTAGGGTGTGGTACTGGTAGGTGTTTTGTAAGCAGTGCGAAAAACCCACATAGAGTCATCAAGTTTTCTTGACAAAATAGCAGGATTGTCTTTAACAGTTTTTTCAAGAATTCTTTTAAGAGCTCTGTTCGTGTTTTCAACTTGACCACTGGTTTGAGGATGATATGATGTAGAGAAACGGTGGTTAACTCCATATCTTTTCATGGTTCTTTCCATTATTTTGTTGTAGAAGTGAGTTCCTCTATCACTGATTAGGGCTTTGGTTATTCTGAAATGGCATAATAGTTTCTTTAGAAAAGTTATAACCACTCGGGCATCATTGGTTGGTAAAGCCTGAGCTTCGGCCCATTTAAACACGTAATAAACAGCGATAAGAATGTATTCAAACTTATATGATTTCGAAATGGTCCCATAAAGTCGATACCCCATATATCAAATTTTTTACATACATGAATGTTGTTTAAGGGCATCTCATCTTGCTTCGATATATTTCATGTCTTTTGACATGCTTCGCAAAGGCGAACTAGAGTATGATCTTCTTTGATGATTGTCGGCCAATAAAAACCTAAATCTAGGACCTTTTTAGCAGTTACGTTTGGTCCATAATGTCCATCGGTGGGTCCATGGTGACATTGTTCTCAAATGGTTCGAGTTTCTGGTCCAGATATACAACGTCTGATCATACCGTCAGAACATACTTTGAAAAGGTAAGGTTCCTCCCAAAAGTAGTGTTTGAGGTCATAGAAGAATTTATTCTTTTGTTGATATGTCATCCCTTTTGGTATAATATCACCGATCAAGTAGTTTGCAAAGTCTGCGAACCAAGGTTCATCTTTGGTATTGATTTCCATAAGAGTTTCTCTAGGAAAGTTGTCATCTACTTCATTGTCATCACTTGACTCATTGTTTTCAATTTGGGACAAGTGGTCAGCAGCAACATTTTCCGTTCCCTTTCTATCCTTGATTTCTATGTCAAATTCTTGCAAAATAGAATCCATCGAATAAGGCGTGGTTTAGCATCTTGTTTCTTGAATAAGTGCTTTAGAGCTGAATGATCGGTGTAAACAATAGTTTTTGAGAGAATAAGATAGGATCTGAATTTTTCGAATGCAAAAACTACAACCATAAGCTCTTTTTCGGTTACTGTGTATTTTTGTTAAGCTAGGTTAAGGGTTTTGCTTGCGAAGTAGATCGGGTGAAAGTTTTTACCATCTTTTTATCCTAAGACGGCTCCTACTGCGAAATCACTTGCATCACACATAAGTTCAAACGGAAGATTCCAGTTGGGACTTACGATCACAGGGGCACACGGGAGTTTCTCCTTTAATAATTCGAATGCTTTTTGACATTCATCATCGAATTCAAATGGAGTATCTTTTTCAAGCAGCTTAGTTATAGGCCGGGCTATTTTTGAGAAGTCTTTAATGAAACGTCGGTAAAAACTGGCATGTCCGAGAAAACTCCTAACACCTTTGATGTTAGTAGGGGGCGAAAGTTTTGAGATTACATCAATCTTTGCTTTGTTAACTTCAAGTCCTACGCTAGACACCTTTTGTCCGAGCACGATTCTTTCTTTGACCATGAAGTGATATTTTTCCCAATTAAGCATAAGATGAGCATCTTTACAATGTTAGAGAATTTTATAGAGGTTGTTTAGGCAGGTGTCGAAAGAGTTTCCAAAGACGGAGAAATCGTCCATGAATACTTTGACGGATTATTTGATCATATCATGAAAGATTGCTAACATGCACCTTTGGAATGTAGTTGGGGCATTACATAGCCCGAAAGGCATTCGCCTATAAGCGTATGTGCCGAAAGGACATGTGAATGTTGTCTTTTCTTGATCATTAGGATCGATAGGAATTTGAAAATATCCAGAAAAACCATCGAGGAAAAAGAAATATTTATTTCCTGCTAGTCTTTATAACATTTGATCCATGAACGGTAAAGGAAAATGATCTTTAGCTGTTGCTTCATTGAGTTTGCGATAATCGATGCATACTCGCCAACCCGTAACGGTTCTTGTTGGGACAAGTTCATCATTTTCATTTGTGACAACTGTAATACCACCTTTCTTTGGTACATAGTGAATAGGACTGACCCAAGGACTATCGGCAATTGGATAAATAATACCGGTATCTAAGAGTTTTACAATTTCTTTCTTAATAACTTCCTGCATGTTTAGATTCAACCTTCTCTGTTTTTGTACAACGGGTTTCTTGTCATCTAGAAGTTGTATCTTGTGTTTGCAGAATAATGGGCAAATACCAGGAATGTCAGTTATTTTCCAGGCAAAAGCTTCCTTGTGCTTTTTAAGGACGGATACAAGTTTGTTTTTCTTTTCTTTAGAAAGCTGAGATGATATGATAACAGGAAGAAAAGAGGTTTCTTCCAGGAAGGAGTTTTAGTTCAAGATCTGTAGGAGGTTCTTCAAGGGATGTCTTGATTTTATAGTCTGTGTTGATGGTGATTTTTTCGAATGGTGGGTCTTCTATGTCGGATTCAGAGTCAGAGTTTTCATCAGCAATCATTGCCATGAATTCATCGAATTCAGCCAAGATTTCTTCTTTGAGAAAGGTTCCTTCGATTGAATGGAGGATTTTACTGCCTTCGTCTAGAAGAGCGTCGAAATCTTCTTCTAAAATTTCATCAATAACATCGATACTAAAATAGGTATCATCGTTCGAATAAGAGTGTTTCATCGCAGAATCGATATTGAAGATCATTCGTTCAGTTCCAACTCCAAGGTTGAGTTGTTTCTGTTTAACTCGAATAACTGCATCAACAATGTGAAGAAATGGTCGTCCCAAGATTAGGGAAACTTTACTATCTTCTTCCATTTCGAGAATAACAAAATCAACAGGAAAGGTGAATTTACCAACTTCAACGAGCATATTTTCAGCTATTCCAACAGGGTATTGGAATGATCTGTCGGCTAATCTTACGCTTATTTTGGTAGGTTTAAGAGTTTCGAGAGATAGTTTGGCATATAACGAATATGGCATAAGGTTAATGCTAGCACTAAGGTCGGATAAAGCATTGCAGGAGAAAGTCTTGTTGAAATTACATAGAATAAGGAAACTTCCAGGGTCTCCAAGTTTTGGTGGAACTTTATTCTGTATCATTGCTGAACTTTCATCGCTTAGGAAAGCGGCAGAAATTTGTTTGATTTTGTGCTTGTTGCTTATGAGTTCCTTGAGAAATTTTCCATAGTTAGGCATTCCGGATAAGACGTCGACAAGAGGTACATTGATTCGAACGACGCGGATCATGTCAAGGAATTTTCTGTATTGGGCTTCCATTTTTTTCTTTTCTAAGGCGTTGAGGATATGGGATTTTTGGTCTGTACGGTTTGGGTAACGGTGTTTTTTTAAATGGTTTTGGATTTTGAGTCTTTGGTTGTGGTGTAGGTTCATCTTCTTCATCATCGCTATCAAAGTTGATAGGAGTTTCAAAATCATTTTGTTGATCACTTGGGTTAACTGGTGGGTTATAGGATTTACCACTTTTTGTGAATACTGCATTCACATGCTCATTTCTAGATTACGATGGTTGGTAGGCTTTGGAATTGTACCCTTTTGGGTTTGGTTGAGTGTTACTTTAAAGAGATCCAGAAGGTCAACCAGATTGCTTGTCAGTGAGTCTGTCGAACTTAGTTTCAAGATTCTGGATTGAAGCTTGATGATTTTTGGCTACGGTTTCGAGTTAGGTTTTGAGATCCATGAACATTTCTTTGACAAAAGCAATGGTCGATTGTTGAGATTTCATGAAATCATTAAATTTTTTCTAAAGATCGTATGGCTTATCATCGGTATTGGATCGGTAATTGTCTCGATTATAGTCATTCCGTCCGCTTGAACGCCAATTATCGCGATTCGAGTCTCGGTCGCGGTAATCATTGTAAAAACAAGTCTTACAAAAAGTTTGCATGAATTTGGCTTCTTATTCTCGGGACATAGGCATGTCATCTTCATCAAGATCGGGTTTTTTAGCATTCGATTAGAGTTCTTTGTACTGAGCATCCATTTTCAGGGTCATGACATCCATTCGAGCCATAATTTGTCAGTATCAAAATTACTGCTACCTTCATCGGCGAAAGCAACGGTTTTCTTAAGAGATGGTTTGGTTTTTAAATTTTTAGCTCAGTCGAGCTTGAGTAAGACTTTATCTTCGAGAAGCTGGTAAGCTTGATTTGGTGTTTTATAGAGGAAAATACCACCGGATGCGGCATTCAAAACTTCTTGGGTTATCTCGCTGAGACCATGATAGAAGATTTTTATAATGTTGCCTTTGGACAGATTGTGACCATGGTAGTTTCATAGCATTTCTTTCATACGAAGCCAAGTATCGGTTAGAGATTCATTTTCATGTTGAGAGAAGGCTTGGATTTCTCCGAGGAGTCGGTCAAAAATAGCTGGGGGGAAAGAATCAGCTAATGAAAGCGGTTCGAAGTTCATCCCATGTTTCGATAGTTCCTTCGTTGAGTTCTTCCAGCCATGTTTTTGCTTCTCTAGTTAGTGATAGGGGAAACATCATCAGGTGGACTGCTTCATTTTCAGTATCTCTGTATTTAAACATATCGCATATTTCGAGGAATTCATGAATGTGTTTATAAGGATCGGTTTTGGTTCTACCATCAAATTGGTTTCCTTTGACAAGAGTCAAGTGGTTACCTTTAATAGCAAACTCGTTTGCGGTTTCAGGAATAGTGATTGCGGAACCAGGAGTCGGAGCAACAACATGGTCGACAGCCCACATGGGTTCATCATCCATTGGATCATAGTTTTGAAGAATATCAAGAAAGTAATGGAAGTAATTGATGTTAAGAATTGGTGGGTAGACAATTCTTGTGTTTTGTGGTGGATTGTTTCTTTGATCGTAAGGAACTCTCCTGTTTCGTCGGCGAAGTCTTCGATTCAGAGTACGTTCAGGTTCAGGTAAAGGTTCAAAAAGTTCAGAATTGGAAGCACGTGTATGCATCCAAAAGAGAAATTTTTTTGGTTAGTTTGCCATAAAATTGTATGGCGATTTTTGAAAAGAGTGGGAGTTAAAGTAATTTTCCAGAGTTGACTATAGAACAGCTTAAAAATCCCCGGCAGCGGCGTCAAAAGCTTTGATGTGTTTCAAAAGCTTTAAATTTATAATGACTGAAAATACCAATTTTATTATAGGGAAACACACGGGTAAAAGTATAACCTACGTATGTAGTATAATCTTTTTAGGTAAGACCAGGTCGTCCACAGGGATTTGAGTAGTGTTTAAATAATCAGAAAGAAAATAAACTTTAACTTGAAAATAACTTTTTGTTTTACCAATGATAATAAAGATGACTACTCGGATAGTTAAAAATAATTCATAAGTGTTGGAAATGATCAAACCTCAGATGTGGAACCTTAATTTATAAAAAGGATTTTCTCGTCAGAAAATGTTTTCACAAACTAACTTAATTAACTCAAGACTTATATTTAGTTAACTAGACCAAATGTGTCACTCAAATAATCCAGTTACTAGTATATCAAAGCTTATTTGTTTATCAATTTACGAAAGTGGATTTCTCAGCACAAACGATAAAGATCATAGACAAATCTTTAAAACCACATAGATCATACCGGGTCTTTCGACCTATACCAATATGACTATATAATTTAAGTTGATAAGCAAAAATAGACAAGATAAAATATAATAGGATTGCAACATAAGCTTGAGATTAAAGAGATCACGATCATACCAAATGCTTATTCATTATCATAACATCACCGAGTAGTCATGAGAGATTTAGCCTCTCATGGCTAAAGTGTTCATAACAAAAGTAGATTTAACATAGACTTCCATTATTTCAATAACTAAGTTGATAACCGTCTTCGTTCTTGATTGATAGATCTTTATTCTTCAAAGGGAGTAGTGTTTTTGGTGTTTATATGGATGATGGATAAGAGTATTGGAGTATGTGTGTCTTTTGTGGAATGAGAGGAATGATTTGAGAGTGAAAATTCGTCCTCTATTTATAGGCTGATTTTGCGTGAAAAGTGCAGCGCACACAAAAGATTGTGCGGCGCACATGGTGATTAAATGCACTAGCATTAAATGTTTATTAAGAAAGTGCGGCGCACACAAAAGATTATGCGGCGTACTTAGGGTGTAAATGCAGTAGCATTAAAGTCTTCATAAATGCTTCATATCAAATGGGAAGTGCGGCGCACTAAGGAAATTATGCGGCGTACTTGTTGAGTTAATGCGATGTTGACTGTCTTTGACTTAAAGGTAAGTGCGGCACACAAATGCTAAGTGCGGCACACATTTGGCACATAGTGCTTGATTGATGATCTTTTCTTGAATGATGTGTTCTTTAACGTGTAAGTGTTTGATTTTTATGTATATATCCTCAGAATGTCTTCAAGTGAACCTGCAAGCAATTTTAAGCTATTAAGTATCGAAAGTTCACGAGAAATGATAGAATATATGCAAATACGCCATAGAAAACATGTATAATTTGGGCGTTATCACCCAGACACATTAATCCTGTCACAATTAAAGCATCCGCATAAAGCATCCTTATTACTTGATTATAATATATCTTAGCTCATAGAGACTTTACCCACTTACTGCTTAATGGCAATTTATACTCTAGTAGTCCACTTATCTAACTAACCAATGGAATCAGAACATTACTTGTTAAATTATCTAAATTCACCTACTAGTCAATATGTTCAATAAACCAAAGGCAATTTCCGTTACCTAGTTAAGCCAAAAGCGTATCCTTAGCACAATTTTAGAAGGACAATACTTGTGATCATTTGATTCTAGATGTATAAATCACTATATGGAGAGCTATCCCGGCATCTAGATTACTTGGTCTGTATCACTGTATCCAGTTGAATGATAGGTCGCATACAAAAGCACGTAAACAAGTATGAATTGATAAACATAAACAAGCATGTAATGATAAATTAAGCAATCGAGATATAAAAAAACCAAACATTCAGATCTTCATAATAATGGCTAATACCCGAAGGTATTAGCCTTCAAACATCATAATTAATACAAGAGTAATTGTTTTAGCCAAGGTAAACTAATCGAGTTAACGAATGATACCAAAAACTGAACGATTACAAAAGTATAAGAAATTACATGTTGTCTTCTGTGGATTGGAATGCGTTGCAAGACCTCTTCTGCTCTTTTTCTCCTCTAAAAATCGACTTTGTGGTTTAGGTATCGAGAATATGATTTAGCACACTTAAAATTCATTTTTGAGTTTTGTATTTATAAGGTCTGGAAGTCAGTTCAATACGGCATATCCAAGGGATTGGATACGGCCTATTGGAGTTTCTTGGAGTAGGAACCACGTTTGATATCTTCCAGAATATTCACATACTATATCTTCAATACGACATATTGACATCTTCTGGATATGGCTTATTGAGCTTGTTTCCTTTGTGGTATTTGGTGAGTGCAGGCACGGATACGCCGTATCTTCCTTGATGGATACGGCATATTAGTTGTCAGAATAGTAATCTTCAAAATATATTCATTTAAGCTCCAAAATGCGCGCCTTTTGCTAATATTCACCAAGTACTCCGTAATTACTGCAATTCTCAAATATAAACGATTAAGTAACAATTCTTTGCAATAATTATATAAAATGGGTTAAATACATGGGATAAATGATGCTATAAAATAGACGTTATTTGATGTCATCAAATATCCCCCACTTGAATCCTACTTGTCCTCAAGTAGCCTTTAGAAGTCTATAAAAATGTATCCCTAAGGATATTTTCCGTTAAAGCATTTATTTGATCTATTACAAGTACACAACCAAACACCTCACGAAATAGGAAGATGATAACTCTCAAATCACTCAACTAATCTATGTGGTAACATGTAACTAATTCGCTCAATTGCTCAGTCATGACAAGTATTTTATCATAAGCTTGGCAAGGATACACATCTCCACCGCTAAAGCTAAGGAGTAACAAGTTTATAAAGGTAAATATGGGTTTGTATGAGAAGGCTTATGGTTGATTACTCTAACTAATCTTTATCGATACGCTCAATTGCTCGGTCGTGACGAGTATTCTATCATAAGCTTGGCAAGGATACACATCTCCACCGCTAAAGCTAAGGAGTAACAAGTTTATAAAGGTAAATATGGGTTTGTATGAGAAGGCTTAGGGTTGATTACTCTAACTAATCTTTATCGATACCAATATTCCAGGAGGGCGACAAAGACCACACATACACACCCGTAATGACGGAATAGACATGCACGCTCGATCACATCCTCATTCGCGTAAAACCCATCAGTAATGATTAGGAAAGGGAATTAAATTATAGTTAAATAAAATTTTTGAAACAAATAGATTAAGTCTAAAATACAAGTTGCTAGACACTTTTTCCCGATCGTTACCATGATAAAGACACAACTATTTACAACGTCTTGATCATAGATAAAAAACAACAACCTAAGTTAGCGTTCCCGTAACGGTCAACTTTCCAAACATCCCATACTTTACATACTTTACTAGGTAAGTGGCGATATCCTCAACTTTATACAATACTCTACATCGTTGATTTGTATCAACGAATAATCGATCCTTTGTGTAATTCCTTCAGTAGTTGCAAAATGATTATCTTCAAACTATACTACGAAACTCAGTGTAGTTTCACCATCTTTACGATCATAATAATTTCGGATAATTCCTTCGATAATTCCTTCATTCTTCGGACGTACCAATAATTGCGATGGTAGTAAAAATACATGAGTTTTGACTATAATATACATTCCCATTTGCAATGTGCAAATTTCTTCCAACCGTACCAAAATAGATACAAGACTCGGGAAATACAAACTTTACACTTCAAGCAACTAGCAACTGTAAAATAAACTTAATCTAACATGGTATGCTAAGGTGTAAAGGTGTAAATGATTGACTCTACGGGTTGTTCTAGGGGTATCTTACTCTTAAAATGAGAGTAAACAAATTGTTTATACGGGGTTAACTAACTACTGTAGTTAGTTAATAAGCAACATGTAAAGGTGATTTGGGTGTAATCCTAAAATTTACCAATTTAAACAAGTTACTCCATCTAAATCTATAGTACTCATTATTGCAGTCTCGAATAGATATACCAAGCCAAGTTCTAAAGTCTATAACATCACCGGCACACTCATATTTTTGTGGAATTTAGGTAAACATTTGGAAACGGATAAGGTTAAATCCTCACAATATCTAACAAGGGTTATTGTGTGCGGGTTATGTATCAAGTAATTTCACAAAAGTATGCTTGAAAAAATTTAAATTTGAGCATCATTTAAGCATTTTAGTGCGAAAAATAGGACAACTAAACATTCTAATTCCATCCCCCCACTTGAATTATACAACGTCCTCGTTGTATATATAAAACATTAAATACGAAAATTAAAAAGAATTAGAATCGGAAACTCCCCTGATATTTGCTCGGTAGTTTCTCCATGTTGAGTTTTTTAGAAAGATTGTGTTAAACATCCGCCTTGAAGTTTCAAGACTCCAACACTTCAAGATCTCCAGATTTGTAATTCTTCACCAATATTCGTCGATATTCTTTGCTTCCAAGGTCCTGTATAAAATATAGGAAAAAAAGTGTATTCCTATCTTGGTACCTACAGTTAATTTAAACTAAACTAAACAAACTAAATACGGGTCAGTATGTTGAATACGCCGTATCATGCGCATGAATACGCCGTATCATGTGCATGAATACGCCGTATCATGTGCATGAATACGCCGTATTGACAGAACTGGCAATAATGTTTTTAAAGTGCATAAAAAGTAAAGACTGATAATATCCAGACAATCAATACGTCGTATGGTATGGAGCAGGTATGCCGTATTGATGTTTAGGAAGACAGTCTCGATAAAATTAAATAACATTCCGGGTTGTCTCTCGGGAAGCACTTTTGTTTACAGCTAAGTCTTTAAGTTAGACTTTTCTTCAGCTTCTCACTCGATGCGCGTAACCATCCATCCTTCGTCCATCATCTAAAAGATTTCCTGGTAAGCTCGGCACGCCTCTTCACTTGTGATTGTAAGATCGTCATATACGTTTTCTTTTATGGCAACATATTATTCTTCATCATTAAACGAATATTTAATCATCTTGTATCTTTTTATTTTCCAAACCGGCACCTCGTGAGTTTTGATACTACATAACTCATGTCTTTGTTTATGAGTTTTGTATTCATATTCCCCTTCATCATAATTGTGGTAGTAAATCTCATGGATCTTCCATCTTTTCCAATAATCATTGCATGATTCATCATCACTGATCAAGCCCTCCATGATAGCTTTGTTCCTTAAAGCTTCATCTTTTAGTTCACTATCTTCCAGAGCCTCATACCATTCAAGGTCTTGGTAATAGAGCGAGTTTCCAATATGGTAAGCACCGAGAAAATTTTCTCCATTACAATAACCATCCTCTCTCCAACTATAGGTTGGCCATTCCGAACATCCAGTTTTATAGTTGAAAGGCTTGCAAGTATGTTTGACTGGTTTCGGTTCCTTCCATATTCCGATATCAAGCCATGGCTTGTCATATACCCATGGTACATTCTTGTTCCATTCATAGATCCAATCGTCTTTGTAATTTTCATAGGTTTTAAACCTCATAATATCCTTTGTAAGTAAGTCCGGATCTACTTTGAGAAGGTAATTAAATTCATTGAACGACAAACAGAGAGGTGTCTCGTAGTAAAAAATACCAGTTTCTATCTTAAAAATTTCAGCGGTTTCTTCCTTATTACTCCAGTATTCTTCAAGATCAGAAGATTCATCGTCTGATACCTCAATTTCATCACCACCCATTTTTCAGTAATCTACAAAGCTCCTTTGATGAATATATCCATTGTTTTATAGTTTACGAACTTTACAGCCAACCAGCCTTCAAATCTTAGATTGGCTGGGTCCCATTTTATTACAGGAGTGTTATTTCCCTCGATGCGAGAAGGTAGGTAGTATTTCCTAAAAAATTTAGCAGTTAAGTCGACCTAACAAGTGATTGATTCTTTGGTTCTATCTAACCATCTTCGTGCACCTCCAACCATTGAGATTGGGAAAACAACAACTCTTAGTTTATCATGATCTACATTGGGTAATTTGATTGGGTCAATAATCTTTAGGTAGTATTCAATATGCTCAACTGCGTCCTTCCCGTTTGTTCCACTAAAAGCATTGTTGTTCAGATCATCTAAGAATTTTCCTTTTAGCTCATAAGCATTTTTCCCGTTAACTGTAATACTTGAAATCCCGGAATAGTAATCTGCTTTGTCATTAGGCGCAAATGTTTCCATACTTGACTTTTTTTCCCTTATCTGCCATCACTTCTTCAATCTACTAGCTCTGATAAGAATTCCCTGTAACAAGGGTAAAAATATCAGCAGGATTTGCTCTGAAGAAAGATAGAAAAATTTTTAGCACGAAAATCAAATATAAAAACTTAGGATTCTGATTTTGTTACAGATGATCAATACGCCATATTCAATAGAAGTGAATACGCCGTATTAATCTGTTGAATGAATACGCTGTATTGGACAAAAGGTTGGATACGCCGTATCTAGTAGAAGTGGATACGCCGTATCGAGTTATCGACCAGAACAGTGTATTAGAAAACAATTAAATTAAACACACAAATATAAAAAAACAATTAAAATAACAAATATACAAAATATACAGAATATACCAGAATATACACTAATCTAATTTATACTACTCCTAAGGGTTAGATCTAATCTAATGTTAAAAACCAAAACATAAAATAAAAATCAAGATTAATTTTCACTCCCCGGTAGCGGTGCCAAAAACTTGATGTGTCGTTGTGTGGTGTTTATTTATAATAGTTCAAGTTTTAAATTTATATTTTGTCGACTTAACCAAAAACAACACTTTAACGGGCAGTGTACCCGGTCGGTGGTAGATTCGTGGTAAGTAGGTTGTCGAACACTTGAAGCGAGGTTAAATCTCTTAATTTATGTATATTTTGGTTTACCTAATTTAAGTTAATTCTAATCTAAGTCAAACCTATGCTAATCCTATGTTAGTTCTAATCCTAATTCTAACAGGTAAAAGGGGGGTTTTAGCCTGAGAGACTGGCACATACACTTTAACCCACGCAAGCAAATTAACAGAAGATAAAAGAGCGGTCGAGCCTTATGATAGAAAACAGTATTAGCCATCATTAATCCGATTAGAAGTTGGTTTTTTTATTCAGTGCAATGATTAATTATCTCGAAGAGGCATATCATTCTTAGACTTAGACAGGACTTCATCCTAAGACCTAGACACATTAATTCTGTCATAATTAAAGCATCCGCATAAAGCATCCTTATTACTTGATTATAATCTATCTTAGGGATTAAAGCAATGGTGATCTTGTTAAACCCTAGCTCATAGAGACTTTACTCCCTTACTGCTTAATGGCAATTTATACACTAGTAGTTCACTTGTCCAACTATCCAATAGAATCAGAACATTACTTGTTGAATTATCTAGATTCACCTACTAGTCAACATGTTCAATAAACTAAAGGCAATTTCTGTTAACTAGTTAAGCCAGAAGCGTAGCCTTAGCATGATTTTAGAAGGACAATATTTATGATCCTATGATTCTAGATGTATAAACCACTATATGGAGAGCTATCTCGGCATCTAGATAACTTGGTCTGTATCACTAGATCTAGTTGAATGATATGTCGCATACAAAAGCACATAAACAAGTATGAATTGATAAACCAAACATTCAAATCTTTATAATAATGGCTAATACCCGAAGGTATTAGCCTTCAAACATCATAATTAATACAAGAGTAATTGTTTTAGCCAAGGTAAACTAACCGAGTTAACGAATAATACAAAAAACTAAACGATTACAAAAGTATAAGAAATTACACGTTGTCTTCTATGGATTGGAATGCGTTGCAAGACCTCTTCTGCTCTTTTTCTCCTCTAAAAATCAACTTTTGTGGTTTAGGTATCGAGAATATGATTTAGCACACTTAAAACTCGTTTTTGAGTTTTGTATTTATAGGGTCTGGAAGTTGGTTCGATACAGCGTATCCAATGGGTTGGATACGGCGTATTGGAGTTTCTTGGAGTAGGGACCACGTTTGATATCTTCCAAAATATTCACATGCCATATAACCAATACGGCGTATTGGTATACTCTGGATACGGCGTATTGATCTTCTTTCCTTTGTGGTCTTTGGTGAGTGCAGGCATGGATACGTCGTATCTTCCTTGATGGATACGGCGTATTGGTAGTCAGAATCATTAATCTTCAAAATATCTTTGTTTAAGCTCTAGAATGCGCGCCTTTTGCTAATATTTACCAAGTACTCCGTAATTACTGCAATTCTCAAATATAAACAATTAAGTAACAATTCTTTGCAATAATTATACAAAATGGGTTTAATATATGGGATAAATGATGCTATAAAATAGACGTTATTTGATGTAATCAACTATCTTAGGAAGTTTCTTAGGGCTCTACATCCTAAATGGAGAGGAAAGGTCATGACGATTGAAGAGTTGAAAGACTTAACATCACTATCACTTGATGAACTCATCAGGAATCTCAAAGTTCACAAGATAATCAAGAAAGATTATGAAATAGTCAAAGCTAAGGGAGAAAGAAAATCTCTTGCTTTAAAGGCTAAGAAAGAATCTAGTGACGATGAGTGTTCGACTTCCGGAAGTGAAGATGAAGAATACGCCATGGCGGTTAGCGACTTCAAGAAGTTCTTTAAAAGAAGAGGTAGATTCGTAAGACAACCTCGGAAAGACAAAAAGACGTTCTAAAGAAGCCGAGATGACAAGAATGGCAAAAGTGATAGAAAATGTTTAAGATGCGGTGATCCAAATAATCTTATTGGAGAATGTCCAAAACCACTGAAAGACAAGAACCAAAGAGCTTTTGTCAGAGGTTCTTGGAGTGATAGCGGTGAAAAAGACTGAATAGTGCGAATAACAAACACAAATTCTTATTAATTAAAGATAGAGAAAGCGGTCCAAGCCTTAATAAAGAAAAATGATTAACCATATATAATCTAATAAAATACAGTTATAGTTTAAAAAGAAATGATTGTATTATCTCGATGTCCGATATATTCATTCCTAGATTAGGCGGAACTTCTTCCTAACACCTAAAATTAAATTGTTTAGTGCAAATAAATAATAATTAATCTACACAGTCTCGTTAATTTTGTTGAGACAAACACTACTAGTAACACATACTTAAAATGTTACAAATTTACTCGTTAATCAATTTATCGTCAATATCAACACACACTCATTACGTCTCGATTACCATCGTATGTTACAACACATTTCAGAACAAGTTTGTTATGTTTCATTATGATCAAACCTCATTTCATATTTTGCATTTGCAAGTATTTTTATACAAACATTTTAGCAAGTATACAATAGTTAACTTGTTCACTTTAGTTTGTAGAATATACAAAGTTAACTTTGGAAAAATAAAATAAAAAATGATTTTTACATCATTCTTAAACAAACATCTAAGTCCTGGAAAATCTCTCAAAGATTACAAAAGATTTTTTAGCTAAATTCGTATCTAGTGAACAGTAGCCGGTTCCATTGGAGCGTCTTCGGTTCCCTTTGATTTACAAAGCCGGTTCCATTGTGAACAGTAGCCGATTCCATCAGCATTTGCCTATAAATAGAGGAGCCTTTCTAATCCGTTTTTGATGACTAAAAAAATACCTTTTCCATCATTTTACACACACTTAGATCGGTAGAAAATCCATCCATAAATCACCATGATCATAATGCATCTAACTCTCATCTTGATGTAAGTATACACCCAAAATGATCCTTCACGCATACACCCTAAATGATGAACCACCAAAGCAATTATAGAGATCTTGCCATTCTCATCCTCTACAAAGCATACTCAAATAAAGATCTACAAGATTTATGATCTTATCATCTTCATTAGTTTAGGATCATCATTGTATACCCATTTGTATCATCTCTTTGTATTATTTGATTTAGATTAGATGGTTTATGTGGTTATGCCATAAAACACAAGGTTTGTTATGTTGGGCCATAAAACATAACGGGTTTGGTTGTACCCAAAGAAGGACTCGGTATTTAGCTTTATATCGGATAAAGTGTAAGCGATGATGGGTTGGTTCTACCTTTGTTAGGACTCGGTATTTAGATTTATACCGGATAAAGTGAAAGCGACGTTATGTAAGGTTTTCTCCGCCGAGAAGGGAGCTTGTTGATCTAGTGAAGTAACTCTCGAGTTGGGTACTCGAGGAGTGAAGTAGGGCGGAGAGGAGCTCCATGACCGAACCACTATAAAACATCGTGTCCGGTTTGCTTTCACTTTACATATCGTTATTTCTTTATGCTTATGATTGTGTTGTGACTACTTGCTTATTCTATGCTTTCATATAGTCATAAAGTATATTTGATACATTTCATATTACGTCATGATTGATCGGGTATTTGATGCGAAAGTTTTAAGATTTTAATCGGAAACATATTCACCCCCTCCTTTACGTTTTTCACCATTGGTATCAGAGCCACGTGGCTCTAGTTTTCAAAATAAATGGTTTTCAAAATCGAGTATGATCTATGTATCAAATTATCCGAAAAGCGGGACTTAGTATGAAAAGTATATCGATGTTTCATTCTTAGAGGTCTTGATTCTTGATATCTTTGTTATACAAGCTTGAATAATGTTAAAAATTTGTTATATAAGCTTACCTCAAAGCCTACTAAGTGTTAAACCTTTTCGTCAGGTCTAAATATGAGTTTTTGCAAAATTCGACCAGACCGGCGGTTCCATTCGTTAACAAAGGCTGTTCCATTTGGTAAAGGAACTGGTGGACCCGGTTCTACAAAAAGTTTTTCAAAATTTTAATCAACTTCCAAAGGGCGTAAAATACTAACCGTAAGGCCGTACGAGTCGTGCCAAATATAGTTTTGAAGAGAATGGTTCTATTTATATAAAGGGTTAAAAGGTACCGAATAATAATTAAAGTATGTCGAATTTTCACAATACTTGACACACAAAAGCAAGTTCCAAAATTTCAAGTTTTCCGTATTAAACATATAAACATAACTTTAGAGTCGGAGAAATTTTTAGTTGTTATTCTTTGAACATTGATACATCCTTCTTTAAAATTAAAGTATTTTGGCCATTAATCAAGCTTGGCATACATCGTCTTATTTAACACAAGGCAAACAAAAGTTTTTTCTTCACTTATATTTAAATGTCTAGTGCTTTTCTTTACATGTTTATAAACTGATTATAAGATATATTTCACATCAAATTAAAGCTTGCTATTTGGTGAAAAATATGTGCATTCCTTATCATGTCTTTCATTCACTCGTTTGTTAATTTAGGCCCTTAAAAATATTTGCACGATTCTAAAAGGAGTGTTTGGGATAACTCCTAGCTTTGTCTAAAATGCATTTTCGTAAATGCTTCGGTAACTCATATTAGTAGAAATGATATAAAGGTGATATAGTACTATACGATACTTGTATACCATTCATTCAATCTATAAATTGCGCCTTGTTTGTTTATGGAACATAAATGTCTTGTTTGGCATATTTGCTCATTTGATTATCGTTTTTATGGTTTCGTAGAATAGGGTTTATGCTAGGTCTCGTGCACCTCATATAGGAATATTTCTTTTTCTTTGCATATGTTATTTCAACATCTTGCATAATCTCAATATCTTAATTAAGAATAATAACCTAGTTAGATAAATGTTTGGGGGGGGGGGGGGTGGGGGGGGGGGGGTTTAAGGATTCCAAGTATTGTTATATGGAAAAATTTATGCTCTTTCAAAAGAATGTATCCGGGGAATCGTTTGTTTGTATTTTGTTATAGATGAACTCAAAAATAATGAAGTTATTGAGTCATGTTGTGGTTTTAAAGGTAAATACTTTAAAGGGGTCAAAAGTAACAAAGTTTAGAGTATAAGTTAAGTGGGTCAAAACAATGTTTGGAAAACCTCTCGTAAAGAATTTTTCACAAAGATCATCTAGACCCAAGTGATTGTTTGAATTTACGGTATATATTTTAAGAAATAATTCTGTGAATGTTTTCATGTTATGTCCGAGTTATAGAAGTCGATTTTCGAACATTTTAAGCCATGTTATAAAATTGGGGAACAATAATGTTTTTTTGTAGAAAGGGTCAAATAGATTTTCGTATAAAATCAACCGTATGGACTTAGAAGTTGTGCCACCCACCATTTTAAAGGTGATTAAGTCTAATGTAAAAATAATCTCAATGAATGATTTACAATGTGGTCAACTTATAAAATAATAACAAAAAGTCATATTTAGGTCATGGCATTTTTCGCCAAAAGTTTTAAATATATTTGGTCATTGTTAAATTGGGGCATTTCAAGAACACCTAGTTAAAATTATCTGCATATTTTGAAAGTGTCATTTCATACTTGTGAATCCTCTATAACGACTAGTTCACCATCTCCCAAACACCACTATTGCTACATTTTTCCATACTAGAAATAATATAATCATTCTTTCGTAGTCCTATCAAGACTTCATAGCATTGCATATATAAGTGGTTAATTAAATTTTCTTGTTTGGTTATTTGTCTTGTCGTTATTTTGGTATTTGATAACTATTTGACTAATTGACAAATGTGTAATCCTTAGGAAGGGTTTTGTTTTGTTCTTAAAATGCTTTTATGCTTGTTCATGATACTAGATGTTAAGGCTTAAACATGACTTGCATGATTCTTACATATTGAAGTAACTTTGTCTCTTATATGATGTCTCTTATGGTCTCATAATTTGTTATTTTAATACATGATGATTTTGATATGGATATATCTATGTTTGATAGCTTTTGTTCCTTGTTGGCATTCCTTAAATCGATTCGTATGATGTTCTAAGTTTATGTATGCTCAAACATGGTTTGCTTGATTCTTTCATCCTGTTCCTTATATGACATTGATACATGACTTATTTGCTTCTTGTGCACTTATATTATGTCAAGGTATTTGTGGTATTCATGTAGAATTTTAGGTTTTTCCTTTAAATATAGTTCATCACGTCTTCATTATCTATAACACCATCATTGGATCATGTGCCTAGGTGTTTCCTTTTACTCATATCTTTCATGTCATTGTTAGTGCAATTGATTTTCAACTCTTTCATTAAACTTGTGTTTGGTTGTACTTTTTGGAACATGTTCTTGTATGAATGTTTTTATCTCTCATATCATTTATGTTTGAATTCTTGAATGTTTGTTAGTAAACAAAAGTCCGTTTATGTTTTTGGTTGGTTTTTATACAATTCATGGTTCTTGATTGTCATTCACCTCTAGAATTAGGAGCGTTTGGTGTAGTAGAAAATCATAGAATCTAAGTGTTGAATCTTTTCCATGAGCCTTTTGCATTATCACTAAAGTCCATTTAATCACTATCTCAAGCGAAAAATCGGTGATCATAGCAATTCTATACACGTAATAATAAAATATAATATGAAATCCCAACTAGACACATGAGGACAAAGTAGTTATAAAATCACACGATAATAAATAAATAATAGCGTATATTTACTTGTAAGATGATTACCCCGGGCTCGTTAAGTCCCAAAGCTTTTGTGAAATTGAGACCATGACGTATTAGTTTTTGGACAATGATTGAAATTGGTTCAAAGATGGTTTGTTTTCTAAAAATACTAAAAAATATGAGCAATTAAAGGACAATTAAACTTAACTTTAAACAAAGGAAATTAAACTTTTAACTCGAAAAACAAAACTCAAAACGGAAGGCCTAAATGGTAAATTAAAAACCTAAATTTCAAAAATTTAAACCTAAAATGAAAGTTTCTCTTAATAGACTCTAATTGACTAAAAAGTAAGTTTAAAGAAAACTAGAACAAAAACAGAATTGAAACTGAGCTTAAAAACACAAAAAACGAGAACTAAAACGAATCCCGTTCTTTAAAAATTGAAATTTTGCAAATTAAACCCTACTGCTTCGAAAGTAAACTAATTTTTCCTAGAACAAAATGATACAAGAAAATTTTATAAAAAGAATTATATTTTTTGATTATATTCTATTTTTATGAATGTTTAATTAGTTACTTAATAAAAATAAATGTTTAAAAATACAAAACAATTATAAAAATTCCTAAAAAATATTTTATAGAAAATAGCTTGAACGAATAAGAACCTAGAAAAATAAGCTTGTTACAACAGCTTACAATAACTACGAAATAAGCTTACACAACTTAAACCTAATAGGTAATAACGTATAACAACTATATAAATCGTGTGAAGCAAAAACGAAAAAGACCCCAGGGCCCGTGGTAGTGAGTGTGTTGTGTTGTTTAAAAGGTTGAAGGATGTTAAGGTCGGGTTCGACCTTGCTCACCCCCGATTCCATCTTCCCTTTTTTTTTAAAATTATAAAAACAAAGTTGTAATATAAGCTAGAAACTAACAACTTTTGTGAAAGAAACTTTTTTGAAAGCTAAAAATAATCTGAAAAGAGGCTTTTTAAAACAGAAATGCTTAACTACTTCTTTTTGGTTTTTTATAAAATTTTAGAACTTAACAAGCAGAAATAAGCTAAGGCAAGGACCAAATAAGCTACTACTAACCTAAGACAAACCTAATAAGCAAGTTTAGAAAGAAATAAGCAAAAGGAAACAACACATGAGCTGAAAATCCAAATAAGCTATAATATGAAAACTACAAACCAAACAGACCCTAGGCAAACTTTGAGCTTAAAATTAAGCTAACTAACAAGAACTTTAGGCAAAATAGCTTATACCTACTTAGAGTTTATCCTAAAGACTACTTAAAAATGCTTTTGAAAGCTATTTTGATAATCAATAAGGCTGAGAAAAAGCTAACTGAAAAAGGACATGCAGGCAGACTTCTCTATTTTTTGGTTTTTGAAAATTTATGAAAGAGGAAAAAGACAGTTTTGCAGACTAAATTTATATAAGCTAATAAACTTTTTAAGCAAGAAAAACACTTAAACTATATAGATTTACCTATAAACTACTTGTGCACAAAATTTCAAAAGCTAAATCCTACTTTTACCTAATGAAAATTGAATTTGAAAAAAAGAAAACTTTAAGCAGATTAAAAATCCACCCGAGCATGATGCAGTTTGCACTTTTTTAAACCAAAACTCAAAATCAACAATTGCAGGCCTAATGACTTGTTTTATAACCTTAAAAACCAAAGTACAAATTGAGTGCTACCCATAACAGAAGAGACTTAAGCTGAGATAAGCAACTATGAAATTATTTAATGATCACAGGATCAAAGTATTAACTAGAAAATATATGAAAACTTGATTAAACCTACAAGCTTCTCTAAATCTTGCTAATATAAACCTATAAATAAGATTTAAAGAGATACAAAAGGCCTAATGGCTTTGACAATACTAAATCTAGTTAGTACTGTCATCAACCAAACACCCCTTTAAATTCCAAAATCCCATTTTAAGCTTATGATAATGAGATTTAAAGCACAAGTATCAAATACCAGATGTTAAACAGCTTATAATAACCAAAATGAACATTTATGAATAAGCAAACAAGCCAGAAACAATAAGCTACTATCTATGCTATTTTTTTGGATTTTTATAGATTTTTAAGACAAATTATGAAAAACTAAGATCTACACTACAAAAGCTGAAAACAGATGATCAAACATGTTCAATAAGCATAATAAAACAAAATTTAGCACAAATAAGCTAGCAAATAAGCAGATTAAGCAATTCTAAACTAGGAAATTAGAGACAGTAAAAGAACTTGAAAACTTACAAAGGCCTTAGCTAAACAAAGGCTTAATATGCTCAAGTAGCTATTCTACAGCTCTAGCTTATCACAAGGATAAGCTAGTAAAAGTCCCATAAGCTCTTCCAGGTTAAGCTTATCATTCAAAAGCTTCAGGTCCATTAGCATAGGTATTTAACTGATTTTAGATGATTGAATATAGATTTAGTGCTTATTATGAGCTCAATTTGAGTTTAGAGACTCAAAGAGCTTATGATGAGCTTATTAGAGCTTATGTAACAGTAACTAAAAACATTTGAGGTATATAAAAGCTTTAAAGTAAAACAGATTGTTAAAACTGAAATTTTTAATTCTATTAATACTCAAAACAGATTACAAGACTTGAAAATTGAAATTACAAGAGCTTAAAAAAGAAATTACATTTTAAACGAAAAATTACATAAGCTACTTAACTAAAAATTACAGGGAAAAAGAGATGATGTGTGTGAGGAGTGAACTTGTATTTATAGCTGCCAAATGATGCTTCTAAGCCTTCAGGTTGTTATACGCTCCCATTCATCTTGGCCTTTCACTCTTTCTCATCATTGGATCTCTAATAATCACCGTTGGATTAATTGGGGTGAGCACACGGATTGCCAACGTGGCATTCCATGTGTCAGACCTTGTGTGCTTCTTTTGTACTCATTTTAGTGCAAAAATCCAATGATTGGTGTGTTTCTTGTCAATAACATGCGTGTTCAATCTTCTTTGTGTTTCAACCAATGAGAGCCCTCTGTATTACGTATAACACAACCACATGAACACTTAGTAAACGAATCATTTCTTCCTTGTCATCAATTATGATTGCCTTTTTTTGACTTGGATAAAACGCGAAGTAAAATGAAGAAAAGTAAATGCTAATTACCCTGCCTTTTTTTAACTGTTTGGAGTGGGTTTGACTTAGGGTGAAAATGGGCTTTGACTTTGGGCTCGGTTTTTTATTAAAAGTATTGGGCCGTGAGTTTTTTGTGGTTATTATAAAAGAAGATAACGTAAACTCATTATATATAAAAGAGTTAACAAACCGGTTTAGGGCCTTAGGGACCATTTTTGCAATTTGGTTTATTTGAGGGGCGGATTTGGGTAATTTGAGGGTTTTTTTCTTCTTGTAGTTGACCAATGTTGACCAATGAGCTGACTTTTGTCCTTTCTTGCTATCAAATCCCCGGCTTTTGTACTCTTTCCTTTCCCGTGTCCGTGTTTGTTCGGTTTTGACCGTTTTCTTGTGATATTTGCATTATCCAAACCTACATAATCAACAAAGGATAAAAACACAAGCAAATTATACAAGCAAATTAAGCACATTTTGTCTTTTTGGGTCATTTTGGATATAAAACGATATGTGTTTTCACATGGAATAAAACTTGCGGGATCTCCAAGCTTTTTCGGGAAGCATTTGAGAGCATCACGCAGAGCAATTCTCGTTCAACGTATCTTAGCTAACTCTAAGCAACTTTTCTTATTCATGACAAACTCATAATCGTAGGAGCCAAATCTTGCAATCAAAAGTAAGCATCCGCGAAACAATGTCGAAGCGCACATCTTGAAAGATTTGAAAATCTTCTCCATATGATACGAAGCTTTGTCACGGGACCTTTTGACAACAAATTCGTGAAGATATAGAATATTTTGCTTAGGTAACTCTTTGGGAAATCGAATCGAAATTGGTATAAGCCAAAGTCTTCGGAACATCGATTTCCGGCATAGAAATGGGGATAACGAAGGTGGGATTTTGAGTGTACTTCCTTTGAAATTTGTTTGCTCTTTATAATCCGTTGTCTCCCTCGTTTGTTCCCGTTCTACTACCTTTTTATGAGAAAAGATTAGTAGTAATCGAGGTCCCCCGGTAAGCAACACCACTCGAGTAGTGATCACTTTCATCTCCACCCCTTCGTTTGAATGGTATTACTCAAAAGATACCCGAATTGAGGCTGTTTTTGAAACAATCCACAGATCATGTTGCAAATTATATTGAAAGGTAGTTTGTTGATCATCATGAACGCTTGTTGATGATTTAATCGTTTTTTGATTTTCATTCTTAAGGTCTCCTTTCACGCATTGATTTGATTTGCATGTTTCCTTAACATACTGATCAATATTCCTCTTGTAACTTGAATAATCATTTGAAATTTCTTGTTGAACTTGATTATTAGCGACTTGAAACTGGTTGGTATTTTGAAATCCTTGTTTTGAAAATTAGGAAAGCATGATTATTTTGAGCTTGTAAAACCTTGATTTTCCATGACAAAGATAATTCCCCGAAATTATCCCTTGAAACTTGATTCTTATTAAAACCTATTTTGACATAGTTTTGCACCGGAGCAAAACCTGGTGGTTTCCGATTTGATTACTACACGGTTTGGAATGGTTAACATGATTGTAAAGTACCCGTGGTCGCAACAAACCTAGCATATTGTTATCGATGTTTTGTAGCCGAACAATTATACCAAGAATGGGCACCAGCCGACAGTAACGGCAAGATATCCTCAACCGCGATTATAAACCTAATCGGAGTTGACAACTTTTTTATAACAATCTCGACATAAGGTCGAAAGATGATCCTGCAAGCTTGTCCAATTCTCTCATCCTTTATACTAAGTACATTCATACCTAGAAGCAGTTGATCTATTTCTTGAATAACGAACTTTTGATTAATCTTAATTATGTTTAAAAAGAGCCTCTCTTAGTCTTTTAACTCAAAGATTTCGACCCGCCGCGGCATTTAGGAGTCTAGTTCATTCCTCGATTAAAACAGTATAAAAAGGTATCAACTTGATTTAGTACTCCATAATCAGTGATGGGGACAACTCTAAGCAACTCCTTAAATCGTTCCCATGCTTCACTAAAAGTTTCCTCAAATTTTTGTGTAAATCAAGAAATTTCATTCTTTAAGTGAGTGGTTTTCGAGGAGGGAAAAATATTCAACAAATTTGTCACGAGAAGCCTCCAAAGTCAAGATCGAATATTGGGTTCTTCTCAGTACCAAGTTTTAGCAGCTACCTCGAGGCAGAATTGGAAACATCATAAGCTTAACCACATCGAAGGCAACATTCCTAATCGTAAAATTTGATGTAAATCCGATTGAAACATTAAAATGATCATGAGATATTTTCACTCTCACAAGACCTAAACAATGGATTTCGCTTGAACCAATTGAAGCAAATCGTCTTAATCTCAAAGTGCAAACCCGCATTGAATTCTGGAAAACAATAGCTTCTCCCGTACCTTCCGTGTGTGCATCGCTCAGAAGTAGCTCTTCCTAAGTACGTTCCCGCCATTGGTGCAACGATAGTACGAAGGCTCGGTTCGACTATGTTTGGAGCACGTCCTTTGTTATTGACGTCTCGAATGGTGACGTTTGGAATTAATTAAGAAAATAGGAATTTCTAGTGCTCATGCACTAAACAAAAGAAATGTGAAAATGACACGAGAAAAGGAAATAATTTTGTTTTACCGAAAATCCACAAACTTATGGTAACTCTCTTAAGTAAAAATAAATTTTACATGCCCTTTTTCGTTAGTGACACACAACGTAAAAAAAAAATTTAATCATTGGTTTCAGGAATAATCAAGAGTAATTAGTGTGGTATTTGAGATTGTGTTTGCAAGGCGGCATTTTTAAAAGCAGGTCTCAACTTGTTTTTTTCTTTCTAAAATGGCATTTTTGTGTGTGAGAAAAGAAGAGACCAATCAGAAAATCTGCTTCAAGAATCAGTCCCAAATACCCTTTATAATACTAGTATTAGTACTTTACTGAAATGCACCAAAGTTGTACCAACGAGGTGAATCAGCTGCAGCAGTGATGTTGATGGTAAACATGAACACAACAGCCGAAAGTGAGAAGCAAAAGGAGTGATTCGTCTTGATTACAATATAAAATAATATGAAATTCCCAAACTACCCTTAAGGATAAAGGTAGTTAGAAAAATCACATGATAATATATAATAATACGTATATTAACCGGGAAGTATGATTCCGGGGTCGTTATTCCCCAACGATTTATGAAATTGAGACCACGTTTTTTGATCGTCACAATGATTTGAATTGGTAACAAAGATTGATTGTTATCTATTTTCTATGAATAAAAACAATTAAAATAAACAAATTAATAACATTAAGCACGAAAATAAATAACAGGAAAATCACACTTAAAAAAAAACGCAAAACGAGAATCCTAAATGGCAATTAAAAACTCTAAATTTCCAAAATTAAACCTAAAATTAATTTTTTTTTTCTTTAAAAAAGAACTCTAATTTGACTAAAAAGTAAGTTTTAAAGAAAACTAGAACAAAAACAGGAGTGAAAATGAGCTTAAAACACGAAAAAACGTGAACTGGAACGAACCCGTTCTTATAAAAATGAAATTCAATTTTTAAAAAAAAAAAAAGAACCCCCCCCCTAAAGACGGAAGAAAAACAGATATTTTCCTAGGAACTATATGATAAAAGAAAATTTTCTAAAAAAGAATTATATTTTTTTGATTATTTTTCTATTTTTTTATGATTTTTTAAAGTTTTAAACTAAATTAAATGTTTAAAAATAACAAACGATAATGAAAAATTACGAAAAATTCCCAAAAAGTCCTAAAAGTTATGAGAATCCTAGGAAAAATAAACTTGTGGTCCAATTTGCAAAAGCTAAATGAATAAGTTAACGAAATAACTTAAACAACTATAAGCTTAATGGAAAAACAGTACTATATTAAACTTTGTAATCCGATAACGAAAAAGACACCAGGCATCGATGGTTAGGATGTGTGGTGTGTGTTTGTTTTTATATAAGGGTAGAGAAGTTGAGAGTCGGGGGTTATAGAGCCTTGCTCACCCCCGATTTCCATCTTCCCTTTTTTTTATTTTTGAAAACTTATAAAAACAAAGTTGTAAATAAGCTAGAAACTAACAACTTTTGTGAAAGAAACTTTTCTGAAAGCTAAAAAATAAGCTAAAAAGAATCTTTTTTAAATCAAAATCTGCTTAACAACTTCGTTTTTTTTATAAAGTTTTAAAACTTAACAGATAGAAATAGAAGCTGAAGCAAAGGACAAATAAGCTACTACTAAACCTAAGACGATACCAAATAAACATTTTTTTAAAAGAAAAAAGCAAAAAAAAACAAATAAGAACTGAAAATCCAAATAACTTTAGTAGACAACTACAAACCAAACAGTCCCTAGGCAGACTTTGAGCTTAAAATTAAGCATTATAAGTGGATCCTTAGGCCAAGAAACTTATTACCTACTTAAAGCACAGCTAATAAGCTACTTAGAATTGCAAACCAAATTCATTTTGAAAAACAGATAAGCAAAGAAAAAGCACTATGAAAAAGCTACAGGCTACTCTTGATATTTTTGGATTTTTAGAAAATTTAAGAACCTAATAAGCTGAAATAAGCTGAAAACTAAGATCAATAAGCTACTAACTAGTTAAGTTGTACACTACATAAGCTACTATGTAAAGAAATAAGCAAAAGATATAAGCATAAGCTGAAAAAAGCTAAATAATCACTTAAGCAATTATGAGGTTCAAAAAGAAAGATAAGCAACTTGAAGCATAAATTCAAATAAACCAAATGAACCCTTATGATGTAAATGACTTAAAACTCCTTAAAGCTTATACTAAAGACATTTAAAACTGCTATTTAAATAAATTTCGAAATTCAATATAGCTAATAAAAAGTTTATCTAAAATAAGAACAAGCAGGCAGACTACTCTATTTTTTTTGGTTTTTGAAAATTTATGAAAAAGGAAAAGGACAGTTTTGCAGACTAAATTTATATAAGCTAATAAACTTTTTAAACAAGAGAAACACTTAAACTATATATTTTTACCTATAAACTACTTGTGCACAAAATTTCAAAAACTAAATCCTACTTTTACCTAATGAAAATTGATTTTGAAAAAGGAAATGTCAGCAGTTTGAAATGCTGATGCAATTTGCATTTTTTTAAACCAAAACTCAAAATCAACAATTGCAGGCCTAATGACTTGTTTTATAACCTTAAAACACAAGCAATTTGAGTACTACCAATAACTAGAAGAGACTTAAGCTAGATATGTTACTATGAAAGATTTAATGATCTCAGGATCAAAGTATTAACTAGAAAAACAATATGAAACTTGATAAACCTGACAAGCTAGCATCTAAATCCTGCTTATATAAACCTATAATTGAGATTTGAAATGAATCTAAAGGATCAAATGACCAATGTCAGTATTAACTCTAGTTAATACTGCCTTAAGCCAAACACCCCTTTAAAATACAAAATCCCATTTTAAGCTTATGATAATGAGTTTTAAAGCACGAGTATCAATTACCAGATGATAAACAGCTTATAAAAACCAAAATGACAGTTATAATAAGAAAATAAGCCAGAGACCATAAGCTACTATCTATGCTATTTCTCTTTCTAATTTTTTAAGATTTATAAGACAAAAAAGAAAAACTAAGATCTACACTATCAATCTAGAAAACAGACACTCAAACATGATCAATAAGCATACTAAGACAAGATTAAGCACAATTAAGCAAGTAGATAAGCAGATTAAGTAATATTAAACTAGGAAAATTAAGACAAAAAGATAAATGAAGACTTACAATAGCCTTAGCTAAACAAAGGCAATAAAGGCTCAATTGAGTTGTATACAAGCTCCAGCTTATCCAAGGATAAGCTGGTAGGGTCCTATAAGCTCTTCCATTGTAAGCTTATCATCCAAAAAAAAACTTAATCCATCCATATCATAGGTATTAGTCTGTTTTTAAAGGTTTAAGTAGATTAAGTGACTTATTTGAGCTTAATCTTAGCTTAAAGAGTAAGATGAGCTTATGAAGAGCTTTTGAGAGCTTATGACTGATTTGAGAGCTTATAGAAGAGTATAGTAAGTAAAAACAGATTTTATAAGGTAAACTTAAATTTTATTGATTAAAAACAGATTACAAGCTTGAAATTTAAACTACAAAAGCTTAATAAGACATTACATTTAAAAAGAAAGTTACATAAGCTAAAATTCTATAAGCTACTAAAAAGCTAAAAATACAATTAAGCTAAAAAAATTAAAAGCTAAAAAAAACTAGATATCGTGTGTATGAATGTGAGGGGCTATTTATAGCCTGCAAATGAAGCTTCTAGGACTTAGATCATACTCCTTTCTCCCTTAATCTTGTCCTTTCATTCTTCTAATCATTTGATCTTGATTCTTGTCCGTTGGATCAACTTGGTGAGCACACGGATTGCCAACGTGGCATTCCGTGTGTCAGAGCACTCATGCTTCTTTTGCACTTATTTTAGTGCAAAATTCCATGTCCTTGTGTGTTTCTTTCCATATCTTGCGTGTCAGACCTTTTGGGTTTTAGCCAATGAGGGCTCTTCCATGACGTTTTCTTGTGCCAGCCTGTCACTTATCACTTGAATTTCATGGCCACGTCCTTAATTATGATTTCCCCTTTGATTTTGACTCGTGGTGAAATGGAGAAGAAAATAAACAGTAGCAACACCTTTCCTACGTTTTTATATTTTATAAAAGGGGTGTGTTTGACCCGGGTAAAAATGGTTTAACTTTGGGCTTATACAAAGGGATTGGGCCGGGTTATGGTTAACAGGGTTTATATATAAGAGTTAATGGGTGTTCACTCTTTATATTTTAAAGAGTTAACGCCGTTAGGGTTTAGGGACCATTTTTGCAATTTGGTTTAACTTGAGGGACTGATTTGGTATTTTTGGGTTTTGTCATTTAGTGAGTTGACCTTGGTTGACTAAAGGTTGACTGGAGTTGACTTTTGACCTTTCTTGCTATCAAATCCTCGGCTCTTGTACACTCTTTTCTGTCTGGTGTCCTTGTTTGTCCGACTTTGACCGTTTTCTTGTAATTTTTGCAATATCCATACCTACATAATTATAAAGACAAAACAAGCAATATACAAGCATTTTAAGCACAATTTAGTCTTTTATGGGTTATTTTGGATATAAAATGGATATGTGTTTTCACACATATCAAAATTCCCCGAACTAAACGATTGCGTGTCCTCACGCAATTTTATATGCTCTATAACCAAATATCTCAAAACTTCTCCAAACTAAATCTTTGAAAAGTAGCAAAGACTTTTGTGGAGAGAGTTTAGAAATCACAAGTTATAAAACACCCTATTTTCCCATTTTTATAAAACTTTTTTATTTCAATTTTTTTTAAAATAAACTAAGAATATTTCGACTTTCATTATTTCCATAACTGTTAGGGATCATAGAACAAGATGCATTTCGATCCGAGAATACCCCAAAAAGGATAAATTCATCGTCCCTGATTTTTCACTTATCCAAATCAAGCTTAAAACGAAATCACAGTTAAATATCAGTAAAGATGCTAACACTACTCATATTTGCAACTTGTGAACTTTTTACTCCCGACATTTATTATATCTTAAGTGAATGTGCTATTTTGAATTTCAACCATGGATCAATGTTTTGCAACATACTATGCTTCACGTTTCACCCGAGAATAATGAGTTTGAAGGCGAGATCATCCCATGTAGTGACTTTCGTCTCGGCACATCCCAACCTTGCGGCTAAGTGACCAGGCTTTTGACACCCCACAGAGACTAGTGTCGGGACTCACGGACCTTAGGTTTCAAAAACTCTTAAGCTTGTCGATATTCATAGCTTATAAAATAGAATAGTAAAAGTTCAAAAGCATATTTGAATTTAACAAAAAGAAATCAATTTATTAATTTAAACTTAATTATTAGACATTTATGCAATTATAACCCTTGACCTTTTAGAAGGCTGCAACATCAGTTGTGAGCCGGCAAGATGCAGCAAACTTTTATCAGCCTCGGATTTTTATTCTTACTATGGACTTTCTTTAGAAGACTACCACATCGGTTATGAACCGGCAAGAGGTAGTAAACTTTTATCAGCCCACAGCTTTTATTAATAATTTTTTATCATTTTATCATCATTTTATCATTTTCTTTTTTGGTTTATACAGGAAGATTTCTTTTTGAAAAATTCAAGTATAAATTTGAACTAAGACTAAAATTTTTGCTATATTTTACATAAAAATTGTTGATTAAAGTTTAATTTCCAAAAACAGCACGTATATTAATCTGATTAAGAGCTTATGGGAGAAAAAACCACAAATTACATACATGAGCTCTTAAGATTTCCAACTAATCCTTGTTTAGCATCCTACTCATAATTAACTCTATCATTCTTCGTTCTTCGCAAAAATCACGAACGCTTAGCCTAAAAGTTAAGGAACAAGCTAGAGCTCAACACGCTCGATCGGGTCAAAATTTACTCTTATTCTACCCAGCAAGAAAATCAAAATTGTGACAAAAACATTTATTTTATTTTTGAAAATTTTAAAATTTTTCATATTTTCATATTTTTGAAAATTTTAGTGGGAAAACGAGGTACGTGAGAACAACGGGTAAAAGTAGGTAAAATCATATCGAAGATATACTACCCCATACTAAAATCAAACATTGTCCTTAATTTTTCCAAGCCTAAGACTTAAAAACCCCATACTAGAACTCAAAAAGGCGAATGCATAACTCAAGCCTGAAGAAAGCATCACAAAAATCTCTAGCCGTTTATCAAGTGTGCTAAAAAATAAATGTTAGTCGATAATAATCTTAAGGATATCGGATTTCCCTAAACTAATGGCAAGCAAAGGCTAGGAAGCTCGATTGGGCCGAAATAAAACACCGAACACGAGAGACTTCAGAAAATTTGGGTTTATCCTGCAAACAATCACAACAAACACAAAGATTGGAAGAGTACAAGCCTCCTCACAACACATTAGAAGCTAGAAAGAAAATAGAAAATGGATAAGCATAGGGTGCCTCACACGAAACGCTTTGTTTTTGGTAACCGAGTCACATAGCTTGACTCGATCCCTAAATACATTCATCCTTAGGGAAAGTCTGGAGATCCAGGACAACCATGGTTGGTGTGTCCCCTCCGAAGTAGTGCTTATGTCGGTGGCAATTCACTTTGAAGTTTGATTCGTCGAAGTGAGACAATTTTGCAGTGCCATATGGAAAAACTTCGGTAATAGTGAAAGGGCCGGACCATTGGGTTTTAAGCTTTCCCGAGAATATCTTTAGACGAGAGTTGAAAAGCAAGACTTGATCACCAACATTGAAAATGCGGTTTTTGATCTTTGAGTCGTGAAGCTTCTTCGTCCTCTCCTTATAAATCAAAGAATTCTCGTATGCTTGATCACGAAGCTCATTAAGTTCATTAAGTTGCAGCTTTCAGTGATCGCCCGCGATTTTAAGATCGAAATTAGCATGTTTTAATGCTCAATACACTTTATGCTCTAATTCGATAGGTAGATGGCAAGACTTTCCATAAACAAGCTTGTAAGGCGTACAACCAATTGGTGTCTTATAAGTGGTACGGAATGCCCATAGAGCGTCATCAAGCCTATCGGACCATGAGGCACGGTTTTCTCCAACCGTCCTTTCTAAAATTTGTTTTAACCCACGATTCGACACCTCAACTTGACCACTCGTTTGAGGGTGGTAAGCGGTAGCAAGACGATGAGTGACCCCATACTTAGACATTACTTTAGCAAATTTGTCATTACAGAAATGGGTCCCACGATCGCTTATAATAGCTCTTGGCGTACCAAATCGAGCAAAAAGAGATTTCAAAAACTTAACTACAACTCTAGCATTGTTAGTGGGGAGCGCCTTGGCTTCAACCCATTTGGATAGGTAATCAACGGCTACGAGTATGTACTTATTTCCTCTAGATGACGGAAATGGTCCCATGAAGTCTATGCCCCAGACATCAAAGATTTCACACACTTGGATGGAATTTTGTGGCATCTCATCACGTTGTGAAATTTTTCCCTGACGCTGGCATGAGTCACAGTTTTTGACTAACTCATGGGCATCTTTGTAGATTGTGGGCCAATAAAATCCTGAGTCAAAAACCTTTTTGGCGGTGTAGTTGGCACCGTAATGTCCCCCGGTGGGTCCACTATGGCAAGCTGTGAGGATGTCGACAGCTTCTTGGCCCGAAACACATCGCCGGATCACTTGATCCGCACAGGTTTTGAATAGAAAAGGGTCGTCCCAAAAATAGTGTTTGACATCTTTGAAAAATTTGTTTTTCTGCTGAGTTGACATTCCTTTGACAATGAAATTCCCCGCGTGGTAATTTGCATAATCGGCAAACCACGGGGTACTTGGGTCACCACGAGAAGTCACCATATTAAGTGTCTCGAGAGGAAAATTTTCGTTTATTTCCTTTGGATCGAGAACATTTTCATACGGGTTTTCTAATCGGGAAAGATGATCGGCCGCGTAGTTCTCGGCTCCCTTTGTATCAATTACTTTAAAATCGAATTCTTGAAGGAGGAGAACCCAACAGAGCAATCGCGCATTGGCGTCTTTCTTATTAAAGAGGTATTTAAGGGCGGAATGATCCGTATACACTATGCTTTTATTCATGATGAGGTATGATTGGAATTTTTCGAAAGCATACACTACGGCTAACATTTCCTTTTCCGTTGTGGTGTAGTTCGATTCTGCCTCGGTTATTGTTTTGCTTGCATAATGTATAGGCCTAAAGTGTTTCTCAATTCGTTGCCCCAGAACCGCACCTATGGCATAGTCGCTTGCATCGCACATAAGCTCAAAGGGCTGGTCCTAGTCGGGGGCAATCAAAATTAGAGCTTCGGTTAATTTCTTATTTAAGGTCTGAAAAGCTTGAATGCATTCCTCGGAGAAAATAAAAGGAGTGTTTTTCTCAAGGAGATGAGTCATGGGTCGAGAAATTTTTGAAAAGTCCTTGATGAATCTACGGTAGAAACCTGCATGTCCGAGAAAACTCCTAATACCTTTGACGGTAGTTGGGTGAGGTAATTTAGCAATGACTTCTATTTTTGCTTTGTCGACTTCTATTCCTTTCAATGAATTTTTGTGTCCAAGAACGATGCCTTCTTTCACCATAAAATGGTTTTTTTCCCAATTTAGAGCCAAATTAGTGTCTTCACACCGTTTAAGCATCTTTTCTAAATTGGAAAGGCACGTAGAAAAAGAATTTCCGAAAATTGAAAAGTCGTCCATGAAAACTTCCATCGTCTTTTCAATCATATCATGGAAGATAGCCATCATACACCTCTGGAACGTGCCTGGTGCATTGCATAAGCCGAAAGGCATGCGGCGGTAAGCAAACGTTCCGTATGGGCAGGTGAATGTGGTCTTCTCCTGATCTTTCAGATCGATTGGTATTTGAAAGTAACCTGAGAAACCATCGAGGAAACAATAGTATTCATTTCCTGCGAGTCTCTCAAGCATTTGATCCATAAACGGCAAAGGGAAGTGGTCTTTCCGGGTGGCTTCGTTCAACTTACGATAATCAATACAAACTCTCCATCCCGTTACAAGTCTAGTTGGTACTAATTCATTTTCATCATTGGTCACTACGGTCATCCCTCCTTTCTTTGGCACACAGTGCACTGGGCTCACCCAAGGACTATCCGAGATTGGGTAGATCAATCCAGCGTCAAGAAGTTTTGAACTTCTTTCTTAATTACATCATGGATCTTTGGATTAACCCTTCTCTGATGTTGGACCGCTGGTTCATAGTCCTCTTCCATTAGAATATTATGAGAATAATTTTATGGGTTAATACCCTTTATGTCGGAGAGTTTCCAAGCAATTGCTTGCTTTGGGACTTTAGAACCTTTATGAGAGCAGTCTTTTCATTGACACTCAAATCTTTTGCAATTATGACTGGCAACTTGTTGTTGTCTTCCAAAAATGCATATTCGAGATGAGGTGGTAAGTCCTTAAGTTCGACCTCAGGAGGTTCATCAATTGAAGATTTGGCAGTTTTAGCTGCACACAGTTAAAGTTCCTTTCTAATTTCCAGCAAATAATTTCCTTGGTTCGGAGGAGGTGAAGGATCACTATTAAGGAGTGCTTCGAGAATAAGAATGTCCCCCTCTGGGTCATAATAGGATTCATCAACTTCTGGTGAAGTTGGATCGTCGGCTAGAGCAAGAAAAGCATCAGCTTCTTCTAGAAGTAGAAAATCACTATCCCCGAAAAGAGTGAGAGTCGGAGAAGAATTTGAAACTATCGGGTTATATCCGGGAGTGGGATTGCCACTCGCAATCACGTTGGAAAATCCTAGAACTTCCTGAGAATACTCCTCACAAGCTAATTCAACAACGTCGATTCGGTTCGCCGTCATATCATTATAATTAACCGAGTATCTCGAAGTTTGATCAAGATTGTAAGTAATGGCCTCATTTCCTACTCGAAGGGTTAATTCACCTTCGTACACGTCTATCAAAGCACGACTAGTCTTAAGAAAACACCTCCCGAGAATTAGAGGTACTCACACACACACACCCAAAGCTTATTCCAAACTCTTCTCCTATACACACACTTATACACTTCTACATTTGAATTCAAATCCTCACACACTTCACCAAACTTCCCTCGCATACTTTGCTAACTCGCCCTTCTTAACATTTAAAATTTGAATTTTGAATTTGAACCTTAGAGTCACTTCTATCACATCACCATCACATCCAATATAACTCATATCCAACTCACTTCTAACTCACTCTTACCCTTATCCTTAGAATTCAAATTTGAGATTTAAATTCAAATCCTAAGGCCATAAACCATCACATCAAGCCAACTCACACTCTCCTCATCTTTATCCCACATGTCTAATTGTTTGAATTTTAAATTCAATTTATCCCTCCAACATCCACACCTTCTCTCTAAGATAAGGAATATTCCTTTGACATATTCCTTTCTATCCTAACTATGTAAACTCATCAACTTAATTATGGTTAGTTTCCAACTAAACCATATACATGTGAGGAATACCCAAACATACTCTTTGTTCAATGGTTCTTCTCTATTTCCTTAAAATTGGATAAACATCCCCAAAACTCGTTTTATTACTTCACAAATATTTTTATCAAATGGCTATTGGAGTTGGTTGACCTTGAATATGGGTGAGCAAAATGGACCGCGAACTGGACCGAACCGAGAAACCGGCCCGAACCAGACCGACCGGACTGGACCGAAGCTATTTCGGTCCGGTCCTCGGTCTATCATTTTCCTTATTTTCGGCCCTCATTCTAGTCGGTCCGGTCTGATCCGTTTTGGTCTTACGAAAAAACCGACAATTATGCCTTATTGGACTGGACCGGACTGAAGACCGAACCGAACTAGATCGGACCGACCCGGACCATTTCGGTTCGGTCTTCGGTCTGAGGTTTTTGGCCAAAGTCGGTTTCGGTCCGGTCCGGTTTTGGTCGGTCCGGTCTGGTTTTCGGACCGTGAGCACCCCTAACCTTGAGTACAAGAATAATGGAAATGTTAAAGTGTGAAGTACAATTGGGGGTTTAGAAAGAACAAAATGCCAAAAAATGCACCCGAGCCTCTGGCGCGCTAGCCACGCGCTGACACATGGCCAGTGCGTCACTCTCGAAGTGTATTTTCCTACTTTTGGGTTTTTAGCCTATAAATACCCCTCTTGGCTATTGTATTTCTTACCTCTTAACATTCTTTCTTTCTCTCTTTTTCTCTTCTCCTATCATCTAAGTCTAACACCTCTTGTGTTCTTAATATTCTCATTCTATCATCCATTGAAGAACACATCTCCGCACGAGAGACACACAAGTACTTAATCTACAATTGTGTATTAGTAGTCGAGGGTCTTCTTTGTCACACCGAGATATTTTGGCTTCAATAATTTATAATTTTTTCCGATCATTATTTTTGACTTTTATACGTTACGTTTGAATCTGGCGGTTTACCGGAAGTAAACCCGCGTTAAATCTGAAAAAAAAAAAATTCGGACGCGTTCCCGGCTTTTGTATTTTGATAAGTTTAGATAATATATGAGTTTATTTTATCTTTTTAAGTGTTTTGTTGTTTACAGATCACTCGGTATGGTATTTTATTTTTACGCTATACGTTAAATTGCGGTTTTTCGAGTTTTGGACTAACAGAAACCCGAAAACTGAAATCTTTGTGTTGTTAAATTTTAGTTATCGTCCATATCATATTGTTAAGCCAAAAATTTTGTTTCTACCTCCCCTAATACTCAATACACCACGCCATAAACATTAAATAAATCAAGGAGCATCTTTTGACTTTTCAAGGACTAACACCATACATGATGCATTAAGAAGGGGATAGTAACAGCTTGTTTATCCTCACTACAAGCCAAAGGATCTTACACTCAATGTATACCTTGGACCATATTGCATATGGAATTTGAAATTAAACATGAATCATGCCTAGTTGGTTTTGCATGACCTTTCCCCCCCCCTCATTGGCCTTACATAGAGAACCACACGGACTTATGGGGTCCAGATGGTTTTACTCTTTTTGCCTAGTCACCATGTATTAGTTCCTAAAATTCTCCTAACACGGCGTTCTTTACACTATATAAAACTCACATTGCAAGACTTTAGAGTCATTTCATACATCTTGTCACCAAAACCTTTTTCCTTCTTCTTTGCTCTCTTGCCCACGACCATAAAAAAATAAACACACATACTAAATCATACTTTTTTCTACCAAGATTCACACATTCCATACTTTATTTTATCAAGATCCAAGGTTATTCCAAGAAGGTTTTCTTTTAATTTCAAGTATTTTCAAGATTTACAAATTAGGGTTTGGTTATTATTTGAGGTTTTTCAAGATCTATTGATTTTGGGTATAGACCCTTGTGGTTATTACTTCTGTTCATCTTTATTGTAAGTATCTTGAATCTTCATTTGTGGGTTTACTTATGTTCTTCTATATGTTCAAGATCCATACATCCATATGTTTTGTTTTTAATTTTTGTATAAAGATTTTATAGACAAGCATTTCCATAAATAATGATACTACATTTATTTTTATAGTTAAATGTTATGTTTTGGTGAGATGAGAGTTGAGTGAGTGTTGCAAAATTAGAAATGAAGGGAATTATGTTTTAGTTTAGGTGTGGTTTTGTTATGGATTAGTTGTGAATGGAGATTAGGCTAGATTAGGCACTATTGTGAAGTTTGAGTGGATTTTGGTTGCGTTTTTGACAAAAAGTGTTTGTTGATTCGTAGTAAATCAACACACGTAAAAATAAAATATATAATATGATGGAAATTACCAAATTACCCTTGAGGACAAAGTTAAAAAGGAAAATATTCACAAATAAATATAATATAATACGTATATAAACCGGGGGAAAGTATTGATTTCTGGGGCGTTATGCCCAACGATTGTGAATTGGAAACGTTTGTTGTTTGGACAATGATTTGAATTGGAAACAAGGATTGATTTGATTATCTACTTCTACTAATTAAAATAAGCAAATTATAACAATTAAGTACAAAAACAAATAACGGGAAATTAAACTTTAACTAAAAACGCAAAACGGAAACCCTAAATAGCAAATGAACCGGAGGTCAAAAACCCTAAATTTCTAAAATGAAACCTAAAATAATTTTTTTCTTTTTAAATGGACTCTAATTGACTAAAAAGTAAGTTTAAAGAAAACTAGAACAAAAACGGATTTAAAATGAGCTTTAAAACACGAAAAATGAGAACGGGAATCAATCCCGTTCTTTAAAAATCGAAATTTTGCAAATTAAACCCTACGAAAGCAAAACTAATTTTCCTATAAACTTTATGATAAAAGAAAATTTTCTAAAAAAGATTTATATTTTTTTGATTATTTTTCTATTTTTTATGATTTTTTAAAGTTTTTAATAAAAATAAATGTTTAAAAATACTAAACTATCTATAAAAATTCTAGAAAAAATACAGAAAATAGCTTATACTAATTAGAACCTAGGAAAAATAAGCTTGATTACACAGCTTATCGAATAAGCTGTGTAATAAGCTAAAACAGCTTATAAAGCTTATAAGGAAAAAACGTGTATAAAGATTAAATTGTGTAAGAGTTTAACGAAAAAGACCCAAGGGCGCAGTGGTAGTGGAGTGTGTGGTGTGTGTTATAAAAGGGGTAGAGGGTGTTGAGGTCGGGGGTTCGAGCCTTGCTCACCCCCGATTTCCACCTTCCCTTTTTTTTATTTTTAAAAACTTATAAAAGCAAAGTTTTAGAAAAGCTAAAAATAAGCACTTTTAATAAAAGAAATTTTTTATGAAAAGCCCTAAATAAGCTGTTTTACAGCTTAAAACTTGACAGAAACTCTTAACTCATTTTTTTTATTTTTCTTAAGCTAATAATCTAAAAGCCCACAATAAGCTAAATTAAGCTACTATTAAGCTAATACTAACCTAAAGAGCTTAAATGAACAAGAATAAGAACAAAGAACAGGCCATAAGCTTAAAAATTCAAAATAAGCACTTATAGAAAACTAAAAACCAAACAGTCCCTACAGGGATCTTTGAGCTTATTTTAAGATAAGCTCTTGGATCCTTGTGGGGAAATGACTTATTGAAGCTTATTCTACAACTAATAAGCTTTCAAAAACAACTTTTGGAACAAGGTTTGAAATCCAATAGCTTATTACAAAAGCACTTAAAAACAGACCCAAGACTTAAATCATGCTTAGTTTTACTTTGAAAATAAAAATGAAAAAGGGCACTTTTGCCTCTTAAAAACTGATTAGTAAGATAGCTAAGTTTGAAAAAGTAAATTGAAAATGATGATTAATGACCTAAAAACTATTTGTATTATGAAAAGCTAAAGCTAAAAACTATTTTAACTCCTTAAAAATTAAGCTAGAAAATAGGAATTTGTCTATTGTAATTGCTGATGCAGTTGACACAATTGTGACCAAAACTTAAACTAGACAAAATGCAGGCCTATGATTATGTTTCTAACACTCTTAAAACTCATTCCTAGATGCAAATTAAGCAAAGACACAAACTGAATCTGAATTAAGCTAATAATTCAATTAAAACTAGACAGATTATGACCCTATGAAAACTTAACTCAAGTAAACTGAATTAACCCTATTATGACTTATGATACTAGCTTAAACAAACCTAAATGAGAGTTTTAAAGCAAACACAAAAGACCAAATGGTCAACAACAGTATTAACTTGTGGTTAAAACTGTTGTGCCAAACACTCCTTTAAAATCATTGAAACCATTTAAGCTTATGAATTAGAGATTTAATGAACAAAAGTTCATTACCAGATAGCAAATAGCCAAAAACAGATCTAATGAACTTATATTAATAAGCAAATAAGCCAGAGACAAAGAACTAAGAACTATGCTAATATTTTTGAGTTTTTTGACAGTTTTATGAATTAAACTAAGAAATCTAAGATCTATGCTATAAAACTTAAAAACAGATATTCAAACATATTTAATAAGCACAAATAGACAGAATTAAGCACAAATAAGCTAGCAGGTAAGCAGAATAAGCAAATTAGACTAGGAATTTAAAGATAGAAATGATAAGGAAAACTTACAAAGGCCTTAGCTAAACAAAGGCAATAAAGGCTCAATTGAGCTGTCTACAAGCTCTGGCTTATTAAGAATAAGCCAGTAAAAGTCTCATAAGCTCTTCCATGATTAGCTTATCATCCAAATGTCCAAAATCCATTAAGCAAGGGTAATTAACTGATTTTAAGGATTTAAGTAAATTAGATGACTGAATTAAGCTCAATTTGAGCTTAGAGACTCAAAGAGCTAATAAGAGCTTATTAGAAGCTTATCAAACAATAACTAAACATTTGAGCTTATTGAGAGCTTATGACAGATTTAGTAAAAGTGAACTTTGATTTCATTAACTAGAAAATGGATTACAATGTATTGAAAAAGAGATTACAATTACTGAATTTGAAAAGCTAAAGCTAAAGTTTAAAAGCTAACATTACATAAGCTAAAAATTCTAGAAGCTAAAAACTAGATAAAAAGATGGTCTCGTGTATGAGTGAGTGAGGGCTATTTATAGCCTGCCAAAGATGCTTCTAGGCCCCTGAGTCAGGTATACACTCTCTTGGATCCTGTCCATACATTCCTTTCAATCATTGGATGCTCTCTCTTCATCGTTGGATTAGATTTTGATCACACGGATTGCCAACGTGGTAATCCGTATGTCAGAGGCCTTTGTGCTTCTTTTCCATACGTTTTAGTGTAAAAATCTAGCCCTTGGTGTGTTTTCTTCATTATACGTGTGTCATTCCCTTTTGGGTATTGACCAATAAGAGCGTTTGATGATGTATAACTCTGCCATGTCAGTCTTTATCACTTGAATTGTCTCTCCACGTGGTTAATTTGCATTTGCCCTTTGTTTTATGCTCGAGGTAAATCGAAGAAGACGGGTGAATAGTAGTAACTAAATTTCCCGCGCGTAATTTTCTTATAAAAGAGGGGTGTTTGACTTTTTGATTTACCCGGGGTTATAACTTGTTGACTTGGGCTTATTCTTAGTGAGTGATTGTTGATATGACTTTGATTAGGAAGTCCAATAACTTGATGAAATCCCTCACTCCATTGTAGGGAATTTTCCAAGAACACGCCATATTGTGCTTTTCACTAAATTCCATAACTAGCCAGTGTAAAAAGGTGGATTAATTATTTGGATCATGATCGTGTAGTAAAGTATGAAACGGCTGAGAAAGTTAATTGAGATTATTTTGAGAAAACGTTAGAGATCTGGTTTTGACGACTTAAAGTTATTTTGGAGTTTATCGTGAGTAAATCAAGCGAAATATATTAGAAAGATCATGAAAGTCCAATTAGTCAAACCCTATATCATAGGTATTTGGCGGAAATATCTCAACGGCTCTATTAATTAATGAAAAATTTCTGTTTAGGCTCAAAACGTATAACGGGTCATCCCAGCCAGTACCAAATTTGGTCTAGCAGTACTAATTTAAGCCTAGCGGTTATTACTTCTCACAAATGCTTGTACAAACTCCAAAATTTTGATCATTCAAAATAGCTTCCACACAATCTCTCTTTCTGTTTTTAAGCTCACATTTTATCTTCGCAATTCTTTTACTCACTTTGCAACTCTGTTGTTTTTCACACATCTCTTATCTATTTTTAAAGCTCACACAATTCTCTCTATTCTTGGCTTACAAATTCCACAAAGTATATTTTTTGGCAAACTACAGCCATACGGATTTTGAAGTAGTCTTTACCAATAGCCGTTTGCTTTGGACTAGCCAATGCTTCATTGTAAAAACATGGTGCATTGATAACCATATAGTTTTGAGTAAACTATCAACTATCAATGGATTTGAGAAGTCTTTACCAATAGTCGTTTGCTTTGGACTAGCCAATTCTTGATGTCTATAAGACATGGTGAACTGATGACCATTTGTTGTGTGGTGTTAAAACCAACACTTGAAGAACAAAAAACATTCTTCCCCTCAAATAATTGCATCATTAAGTAACCAATTTCTCACTTCATTGTGTTTTATCCTGAAAAGGTTTAGCTCAAAACCAAGTAAAATCATAAGTTAACCATTTTTCTGTTTTTAGCAGTAGAGAATGTTACTAACAGATTAACAGTGGACTTAGAAATAACTTGCAGTAGTACTAACTATAAGTAACAGTATTTGTCAAACAGTCTTAAATATAACTAGCAGTACTAATTATAACTAGCAGTATTAAGTTATAAAGACTTAATAGTACTAACATAAAACAAACTATACAAAAACAAACAAGAGAATTTGGGCATTAGGGATTTAGCATTCCAATACTTGAGACCAAGTACTGAAATCTACCCGCATCAAAACCTTTTGTAAGAAGATCTACTACATTATGTTCAGTGTCAATTTTAGCCATTTGAATTAAATTTTGGCATTGCAGTCTCTTATAAAAATGATGCCTAATTCTATTTGTTTTGTTTAGATTGTTGAACAGGATTTTCTATTATGCAAATAGTACTATTATTATCAATATAAATAATAGTATTCATGAAATTGTACCCATAGTCCAGCAGTTGGTTTTGTATCCAGAGAAACTGTCCACAACAACTTGCAGCAGCCACATATTCAGCCTCAGTTGTAGAAGAATTGTGGCCAACCACAATTTATTTCTTGCTATTGCCCTAGAGATCAGCCTATTTCCCAAAAACTGACAACCTCCAGTGGTTGACTTCCTATCTTGTGTAGCTCCAGCATAGTCACTGTCAGTGTAAGCAACTAATTCCAATGGAGAATCCTTAGAATACCAAAGTCCTAAAGATGGTTTTCCTTTAAGGTATCTAAAGATTCTCTTGACAGATAAGAGATGGGATAACTTTGGAGAAAATTGACACCTTGAACATGCACAGACTTCAAACAGATATTGGCCATGGGATGATGTAAGGTACATCAATGATCTATCATAGATCTATAAGTTGACCCTTCATCAACATCAGAAGGCATCTCATCTTGAACAAAGGCTTTTCTAAATTTGTTGGAGTAGTAGGCAGACTTCAAATTCAGTGTAGTTGTACTTCTCAAAATCTCATTGACATATTTATCTTGACTGATTAAAAAAATGCCTTTTTTTTCTGTTAGACCTAGATAAACCCAAAAAGAAGGTAAGTTTCCCATAGTAACTAATATGATCACTTATTTTCTAGAGCTTCTAAACTCATACATAATCCTCTTTGTAGTCGAAGATATGGTATCTATATATATTTTAAAAAAAGCAAGAATAGGTCCCTTTTGTCTCTTGATGAATAAGTTTGGTTAATCTTTCCTCTTGGAAAACCATTGGAATAAAAGATAAGTGGCCAAGTGTCATACCAAGATCTTGGTTGCTTGATTGCAGGCCTTATAATGCTTTCACTACCTTATAGACATTATCAGGATGGTCAGGAACTTCTAAACTAGAGGTTGACATCATTTTTCCTCCTCTTCAATCTGACCATACAAGAAGGCACTTTTTACATCCATTTGGTAGACCATAAATCCCATGTAGGAAGCATAAGCTAGGAACATTCTGATTGCTTCAATTCTAGCCACAGGTGCAAAGACTTCATCATAGTCTATGCCCTCTTCTTGAGTATGTCCTTGAGCAACAAGTCTTGCTTTGTTTCTGATGACAATCCCCCTTTCATCTTTCTTATTTCTGTATACCCACTTTGTACCCAATTTGCTCGATGACCTTTAGGGGTAAATCCAACAAGAATCCAGACCTTTTGCAGTTTGTTTAAACTGTAGAAGTTCCTCCTGCATGGTTTTTACCTATGCTGGGAAATTTTTCCTCTAGAGCTTTAGAAACTCTTTTTGGTTTCGTCCTGAGAGAGGAAACAAGCAAAAAGACATGTATGATAGATCTTGAATGAAGTATTCCCTTCATTTATAGCACTAGAAATCCTTGTTCTGAGTAGATAGTTCTCATTTTCTTGATTTTGAACAGATGACTGCACATCACCAATCACATGTTCAATTGGGTGATCTTTGTGAATTCTTGTGTGAGGAGTGGTAGGTACTGCATAAGATTGTGGAATGTTCCCCAATTCAACTTCTTGGTCCTCCACTTGTGTGTCTTCAGATGCATGACTAGGTCCTACCAAGTCTTCAGGGGTAGCAGTATTAACTTCAGGGACAGCAGTACTAACTTGTCTACTACCAGTATTAATTTCTAGTCTGGCAGTATTAACTTGTTGTTAACAGCAGTTCATTTTCCTTAAGATGCTATCATCATGGAGAGCTTTTCTGTGAGCATCATTCTCATTTGTAACCCATCTTTTTCATTGTATTTGTGATCAGCAACAGATCTTGGTGTAGCAATACCAAAATATGATAGATCCTTTCCAAATTGCCATTATTAATGCATCTTGATTAGCTTGATCATGTTGAGAAGATGTACTAGACTCAGAAACTCCTTGTATACCTGTAAAATCATTAGAAGATTTTCCTGTAACAACTGGTACATAATTCATTGATTGGGTTAGAGAATCAATTATCAAACTGGCCACTTTGGACAATTTACCTTCTATATAGGCTTATTCTCCTAAGAACCCCAATATACAGTTTTTCCTAAAACTTTTCTCGGTTATAGTGTTGTTTATACCCTAATAGCTGCTTCTTAAGGAATATCCAACAAAGAAACCTTCAATCATCTTTCCATCATACTTGCCCAAATTATTAAGGTATTGAGATTAGAAACGATGACATCAAATGGTTTCTGAAATTCTATAGCTGGTTTAAAAATCCTCTAAAGAGTTCATAAGGAGTCTTGTTATGAGCATTGACTATTAAGCCCTATTCTGTACATAGCAAGCAGTAGAAAACTGCTTTGCCCCAAAATGTGGTAGGTAAACTTAGAGTCATCTAAACATAGTTTAGAGCCTCAATGAGTGTCCTATTTCTTTCGCTACACTATTTTGCTGAGGAGTCCTAGCTACACTATATCTCTTTTTAATACCATTTTCCCTACAGAAATCATTCATCACTTTGTTTTTAAAACGCTGTCCACATATTCTACTTATTGATTATATTTACTTTCTTTATCCAGCTAGGTTTTTTACTTCTTTGATTAGAGTTTTTAAGGAATCTCACTTGTTTCATCCCTTAGTTGTTTAAAAGAAAAAACCATGAAAATCTTACTATAATAATCTAGTGACTACCAAGCCGTATACTTTTTATGCATTAGACTACTAAACAAAAGTTTGGACCAAAAAGATCCATATGCCGCATAAAACAATGGCTTAGTATAGGATTTAAGGCCTTGATTCTTACAAGAGGCTCTGTGTTGCTTGCTTTAAAGACAGGCAACCACATGTTTGGTTATTCTCATATCTTTTTTAAGGGCAGATCTCTTACAAGATTTTCTTTGACAAGTTTTATTAATATTTTTAAATTTGTATGACCAAGCTTCTATGCCTAGCATTGTTTCTTCAGAGATAGCATTTGCAAACTTAGACAAGTTAAACTTTCTTTAGGAACTATGTTTTTCATATCAAAACTGAACTTGTTTATCCTGTCTTGGAATTTTAAGAAGTATCTGATTTTCATCAGGCCAACTTAAAATTATGGAGATAGGACATGACATTCAGAGTCAGTAAAAAGAACATAGTTCTTTTTGTCACACATTTGTGTGGCCACTAAAGAGTTGAACTTTAACTCTTTTTGACATGCTATACATTCATCTTCAAATCAAGATTTCAGTTTTAATAGTACCTTTGCCTGTAATTCTGCCTCCATATGCTCCTCTACCAAAAGTAACATAACCTCCATCAAAGTATTTGAAATCTGAAAGATGGGCTATGTTTCCAGTCATGTGTCTTGAGCGTCCACTATCAATAAATCCTTTATCATTAAGTTGTGAATTGCTCTACATAAAAAAATTGAAGTTAGTTTCTTTGGGGGACCCAAGCATTACTGATTGGATCTGCATTGTGCAATCAATGTATTATATTTGTTGAAATACCAGTGCATGAACATTGGGTTTGTCCCCCCACTTTTGCCACTCCCTCCTTTCACCTTACCATATATTTTTTTAGTCACGCCTTTAGGTCTCTAAAACTAACATGCTGGGGCTAACGCATTAAATCCTTTTGGCACCTGACAGTATTAACAGTTGATCTAAATGTCTACCTGTATTAACCTTTGATTAAAAACACCTTTTTGTTTAATGTTGTTCTTTTGGTAAAAGGGCCTGGTTGAACAGTTGATTGTGCTTGATTTTGAAAAATTTGTCCTTGGTCTTAGCACAATTGAGTTGTTGATTTGGGGCTAGCCGTATAAAAAAGGCCTAACAGTATTAAAAAGGATCCTACGCTGTACTAAAAGGTAGTCCCAGTTTGTTATCTGACCTAACAGTATTAACAATGCCTTGCAGTATTATTAATGACTTTAAGTGGCCAGTCTTCTTTAAGACTGCTCTTGGAGCCCATGTGTTTGTTGTTGCGCGGGATGAGAGGTTTTAGAATGGGAGTCATTATCCTTTTTGTTATAATTATTTCACACTTAATATTCTTTTTTCTTATTTTTGTTGGTGTTAGGACAGCTGTAATTTGAATGTGATCAAAACTTTTCAAGATTAAAGCATGCTTTGTTATTAAATACAAAAAGTTAACATCCTACTGATGGATTTTTGACCTTTCCAATTCCTTTGGATTCCCTCTATGTCTTTGTGACCTGTACATCTCAGCCTATCTTACTGGCTTCTACTGGGTTTTTCTTATTTTAGCGCAAAAAGGGTAGGAATATCAGTTTTCACAACTTGAGACTCACTTCATCTTATCATTAACACCCAATCTACATTTAATTTGGCAGCATCATTATTCTTCCTAACTTGTTTTTCTATTTTATTGATAGACTCTAGATGATTAGCAGGATAGAAAAACTTTTCTTTCCAATCTTTGTCAAACTTAAGTGGAGACTCAAAAGAGCTAGTTTCAGTATCAGTCATTCGATGTTGTTCCTAAGAGTCATCAGTATTCTCCTTAGAATTATCTGACTTTTTATCACAACCAGTGGTAGACTTTAAACTAGAATCCCTAGGACCATACATCAATTAACTCAGGTTTCTTTGAATTCTTCCTGTCCTGAATAAGATAATCTTAAAAGTTGTTGGTCTATTAAGAATCAAAGGATGAGGTAAGGGGACAGCATTATAACCTACTCCTTTCTTGCTTTTGTCAGTGATCTGACTTTCTAACATTTCATTTAAGTCTTTAGTAGATTTATCAAACTTTGCAATCTTAAAATCAACTCCCCCCTTTTCTTGTTTAATCTTTTCAAGTCAGTCCTTAAGTAATCCTAACTCATAGTCTTTAGAACCTTACAATTCTTTTTAGTAGAATGCAATTTCCTCAGAGAAAAGAACTTTCATGTTCTCTTATTTAACACTTTGACACCCTTTCTAAAAGTTGCTGAAACCTCTTTTGTATGTAGCTGCTTTAAAATCAGTATCACTTAATTTAACAAGCAAATCATCATACTGTTTCTTTTGAGCTTCATAGTTTTTCAGACAATTTTTTGAACAAGATTTATCATTTTTTACCCAGTTCTAAGAAATGTCATGAGTGCCTGTTTGCCTGAATCTCTTCATCTTCCATGTCACTCCAATCAAATCCAGAACCATCTATAGCACACATTGCCTTTTCAGAAGCATCTTCAATATTTACAGTCTTTGTTGAGCTACCTTGATTCCAATTTCTGTTGCTATTACTCTAGGTGCTCTGCATTCCCTGGCAAAATATCCCATTTTATGGCAGTTGAAACATTCTACCTTTGATTTATCATATCCATCAGTATTGCTTCCATCAATGATGATCTTCCTTCCAGTTCTCTGATAGAACTTTCTTGCCCTCATGCTTAGTAGTGTCATATTCCACTTAAATCCATTTCTTACCTAATCATCATCATGTAGTTGTCAAGGTCTTATATGAACTAGATGAAGACCCTTTTGGTTTGAGTGGACTAGGAAAGGGCATATACTGTGGCATCACTAATGCTAGCTGATACAAATTTCAGTTACTTGCATTATTAATTAACCTTTGATGTAGCAGTACTAACTTCAGGGTTAAACAGTATTAATATTATTAGTATTGCTTCGCATCCTGAAGTGTTACAAAATGTCAAGTTTTTATCATCATTGCTTGCACCAGCAGATTTTTTAACCTTCTGTTCAACACTTTTAAAATTGTTGTATAGATCATCCAAACCCATAGTATCAAAATCAGGTTTGTTCATCTAAACAACAACATGTGTATCCCATTCAGAGGTAAGCTCCTTTAAAAATTTTACATTAGATTTCTGGAGGAGTAACAACACCAGATATTGCCCAATCTACTAACAAGCTTTTGAAGCCTGTTAAAGATAGAATCAAGTGATTTTGTTTGAAGCACTAAAGTTTTCATATTGTTGTTTCAACAGAGCCTTCTGTGTCTTCTTTGTTGCTTCATTGCCTCCAAATTGAGTTTTAATTGCAGCCCAACACTTGATGAGCATCTACTTTTATGGTCGAAAAGGAGTTGATGTTCATTGCGCTACAGTGTTTATAGTGCCCATGAAACAGTAGACTTTTGCCTTTTACATCTTCTTTGTAATGTATTTCTTCTATAGTAGCAGGCAAAGTCATCTTTGGTGTGGTAAGATGTACCAGTTTCTGTGGGTTTGGGGGTTGTTATATAGGAATAGGTACCCATGAATTCCCATTCATCTATGACATCCCAGTAGGCATAATCCTGGATCTCAAACTACTGTTTAATTCTTGATCTCCCATCTCATACTCCCCGAGTTTTGAGCTTTAGAAGCTTAGCCAAAGCATTGTTCTGTGTATTCTCCAACTCCATTACTTCTAGATCAAAGTTTCTCAAAGCACAGGCTCTGATACCACTTGTTGATCCCAAGCCTTGATTGATTCTTTACCTTGTAAAGAGTATGTTACCTTGGATAAATCCAAAATAACAATAGTAGAGACTTTGTTTGTATATCAAAGTGTATGCGGAATCTACACTTCAATACTCTAGAAGTATTAATCAATGAAACAGTACTAAACAATGAACAATGAACAATGAACAAAACACAAATTGCTTCCAATATTATTAATGGTTAATACGGTAATTCTCTAGCTTAGTATAGATAGAATAACAAGGGTTACAAACCTTGAAGCTATATCTTCTTTCTCAAAGATGTACCATAGTTCGGTTATCGGCCATCGGAACTATCGGTGGATTATCAAAAGGTTCTTCTAAATTAAACGGTTCTACAACAGCCGGTGGGGCTTGTTGTTGACGGTTACGGTTACGGTTGCGGGTTTGAGAACGAGTTCGCATGCACAAAATAGAAAAAGAAAATTTATACTATTTTTTTTTCAATTTATTAACAATCTATTTTAACGGATAACGAGAAGACAACTTAAACCAAATAATCAAATTTACTTCACGGTAGCTCTTAAAAATTTTACTTTTTAAGGTGAGTCGTTCCTCGTAAATGACACAAATGACAAGTTTTTAAATCTTTGGTTTGGGAACTTATTGATGGATAATACCTCAATGGAAGGTATTATTTGTTGGTGTTCTTTTACCAACTTTTCCCGAGTCGTTATTCCCCAACGATTTGTGAAATTGAAACCACGTTTTTGTTTGGACAATGATTTGAATGATAACAAAGATTGATTTGATTATCTATTTCTATGAATTAAAAACAATTAAAATAAGCAAATGATAACAATTAAGCACGAAAACAAATAATGGGAAATTAAACCTTAACTAAAAACGCAAAACGGGAACCCTAAATTGTGATTAAAAATCCTAAATTTCCAAAATTAAAACTAAAATGAATTTTTTTACTTTTAATAAATTCTAATTGACTAAAAAGTAAGTTTAAAGAAAACTAGAACAAAAACGGAATTGAAATGAGCTTAAAAACACGAAAAACGAGAACGGAAACGAATCTCGTTCTTTAAAAATTGAAATTTTGCAAATTAAACCCTACGGAAGCAAAACTATTTTTCCTAGGAACTATATGAATAAAGAAAATTTTCTAAAAAAGAATTATATTTTTTTGATTATTTTTCTATTTTTTATGATTTTTTAAAGTTTTTAATAAAAATAAATGTTTAAAAATACTAAACTAATTATAAAAATTCTAAAAAAATTATAGAAAGTAGCTTGAACTAAGAGGGACCTAGGAAAAATAAGCTCGTGGACACAGCTTAACGAATAAGCTGCGAAATAAGCTTAAACAGCTTATTAACTAAATAGGACTAAAACGTATTCAAATAATAAATTTTGTAAACATAGAATGAAAAAGACCCCAGGGCACGTTGGTAGTGAGTGTGTGTAGTGAGGTGTTTATAAAAGGTGAGGATGTTGAGGTCGGGGGTTCGAGCCTTGCTCACCCCCGATTTCCATCTTCCTTTTTTTTAGAAAAACTTTAAAAAACAAAGTTGTAGAAAACCTGAAAACAAACAACTTTAATAAAAGAAATTATTTTTGAAAATCACTAAATAAGCTGAAAACTGGCTTAAAAGACAGAAAAACTCTTAAAACTATTTTTTACTTTTTGGCTTTTTATCTAAAATTGACAAGTAAAAAAAACTAACAATAAGCTAAAAGCTAGGAAAGCAAACTATAAGAAAACTATATTAAACCTAATAAGCTAGTTTAAACAAGAAAATAAGCAAAAGGAATGGAAATAAGCAGATTAAGCTTTAAAAATAAAGTTGCAAATCAAACAGACAAACAGCTACTTTGGGCTTAAAAATAAGTACTCAAATGGAACCTTATGACAATAAGCCCTATTCCTACTTAAAGCTTGAACTTAAGACTACTTAAAACAGCTTTTAAAAACTATTTTGAAAATCAATAAGGCTGAGAAAAAGCTAACTGAAAAAGGACATGCAGGCAGACTACTCTATTTTTTGGTTTTTGAAAATTTATGAAAAAGGAAAAGTGCTAAGCTGCAGATCAAAAACAGATAGGCAAATAAGCTACTTAAGCTAAAATAAGCCCTATTCTACCTAGATTAGCCTATAAACTAGTTGTGCACTAAAAATCAAAAGCTAAAAACTAGTTTTACCTTCTGAAAAATTGATTTGAAAAAGGCTATTTTGTCTATTAAAACTGCTGATGCAGTTTGCACAATTTTGACACAATCCAATTAGACAAAGTGCAGGCCAAAGAAAAGGATTTCAATACTCTAAAAACATCAAAATGAGAGCAACAAGAGTAATGAATTCAACTAGAAACCAATTAATCTAAAGATGATTATATAACCTACTATATTCAAACTACTAATTAGAAAACCTATAAAAACTTGATTAAACCTACAAGCTACTCTAAATCCTACTCTTATACTCTTAATTATGGATTTGAAATCAATCCAAAGAACAAAGTGATCCACAACAGCATTAACCAAAGTTAATGCTGTTTGAACCAAACACCCCTTTAAACAATATCAAATCCATTTAAGCAATTGAAAAAGAAATGTAATTAACAATACTTGAATACCAGCTATCTAACAACTTTTAACAGACCTTAAGAGCTTATAACATTAATCAAATAAGCCAGATTAACAAGCAATAAGCTAATGCTACTATTTTTGGTTTTTTATTAATTTATAAGACAATATGAAGAAAACTAAGATCTAATCTATCAAACTTGAAAATAGATACTCAAACATAATCAATAAGCACTATAAGATAGAATTAAGCTCAAATAAGCTAGATTATAAGCAGAATCAACAAATTATAAGCTAGAAAATTAAGACAAAAAAGGAAAAAGGAACTTACAAGTGCCTTAGCTAAACAAAGGCAGTAGTGCTCAAGGAGCTGTCAACAAGCTCTAGCTTATCACAAGGATAAGCTAGTTAAGTCCTATAAGCTCTTCCATGGTAAGCTTATCATCCAAAAGCTTCAGATCCATTAGCATAGGTTTAAACTGCTTTTAAAGGTTTGAATAGATTAATGATGAGTTAAGCTCAATTCCAAGCTTAGAGACTTAAGAAAAGCTATTTATGAACTTGAGATAGCTTATGTAACAGTAGACAAGAGCTTTTGGTTATACAAGAGCTTATAGGTAAAACATATTATGTAAAAGTGAAATATGATTTCATTAATGGAAAAACTGAGTACATTAAGGTGAAAAACTTTGAAAGAAAATTACATAAGCTTAATAGCAAATTACATTTGAATGAAAAAAATACTTAAGCTACTAAAAACTAAAAACGGGAAAAAGAAGATGATGTGTGTGTGAGTGAGGAGCTTTATTTATAGCCTTGAGAGGATGCTTCTAGGTCTCTTGCCCGCTCCTTATCCATTTGATCTTGGCCCTTGAATATTTGCTCATCATTGGATCCTTATAGATTGTCGTTGGATTAATTGAGTGAGCACACGGATTGCCAACGTGGCATTCCGTGTGTCAGAGCACTTATGCTTCTTTTATGAGTAATTTAGTCCAAAAACCTTATTTCCTTGGTGTGCTTCTTTCTAAATCCGCGTTTCACTCTTTGTGGGGATTGACCAATGGGAGGCTCATGTGACGTATAACTCTGCCACATCATTCCTTAGCACTTGAATCACTTAGCCACGTTGAAAAAAGAGATCAAACCGTCCTCAATTTCATGATGCCCTTTGATTTTGACTCGGGGTAAAATGAAGAAGAAGATAAACAGTAACAACAACATTTCGCGCCCTTTTTTACTTATAAGGGTGCGTTTGATTTCTTTTGACCCGGGTAAAGATGTGTTTGACTTTGGGCTTATAAATAAAAGATTGGGCCAAGGACATGGAATTTGGGCTCGGGTTTGTTTTTGGGTTATTATAAAGAAGATAACGAGTGTTAACTCTTTATATATTAAAGAGTTAACACCGTTAGGGCTTAGGGACCATTTTTGCAATTTTGTTTGACTTGAAGGGCTGTTTTGGGTTTTTATGGGTTTTGTCATTTAGTGAGTTGACTTTGGGTTGACTGGAGATGACTTTTGACCTTTCTATCAAATCCTCGGCTCTTGTACACTCTTTTCCGTCTCGTGTCCGTGTTTGCCCGGCTTTGACCGTTTTCTTGCGATTTTTGCTATATCCATACCTACACAATCACAAAGACAAAACAAGCAATATACAAGCATTTTAAGCACAATTTTGTCTTTTATGGGTCATTTTTGATATAAAACGGATATGTGTTTTCACACATATCATTTATCTGGAAAGACAACTGGTCTTGACAAGCTTCGTCTCTCTAAAGCACAAATCCTTTGGGGTATGTACCATCAGAAGAATGTAGACTATGTTGAGCTACTTTGGGAAGATTTCATTTACCAAATTGACAACAGAGCCTATAAAAAGCAAGAGAAGATGTACTACCCTCGACTTACCAAAGTTATCATTCACTACTTCCTTACTCAAGACAAGACAGTCTACTGGAGAAACAAGATCGTGATGCACACCTCCAAGGATGACTATCTGATAAACACTTTAAGATTCGTCTCTACAAAGGAAGAATCACAAATTTACGGAGCTCAGCTTCCTACGTTTATGACAAATCGTGAGATACGGGAAACCAAAGCTTACAAGACTTATCTTGGCTACGGTACAAGAGCTACACCTCCTAAGAAGGCGCGAAAGTTTAAGAAGCTTGCATCTCCTTAACTCTCTACTATTCCAGTTTCATCTGAAGAACCTATAAAGAAGTCAAAGATAGTTAAGAGATCTGCAAAGAAGTCTACTAAGGCTCCAGCAGGAGGTGTTGTCATTAGAGAAACTCCTGAGATGCCATTGTCTAAGAAGAAGGAAAAGGTAGATGTTGCTAGAGGTAAAGGAATTGAGGTGCTGTCTGATGTGGCATTAACTAAAGAAGCTCAGTATAAAGAAGTTCAAAGGAAGAGCTTGAGGGACTTTTATAAGACTCATCCTAGTGGTTCTGGTACTGTTACTAAAACTGCTTCAAGTGCTGCAAAGATCAAACCTTCTGTTACCGAGTCGGATTCCGAGCATGAAACTGATAAGAATGAATCGGGGTCCGAGTCTGATCAAGAAGAAAATGAAGAATAGGATGAAGATGATGAAGAAGAAGAAGAAGAGGATGAGTTTGTTAAAACCCCGTCCAATGATTCTGATGATAAAGATGAAGCAAAGATTACTGATAAAGTTGAAGGTGATGAAGATGAAGAGATGGATTTTACTACCAGCCAGCTATACGATGATGTGGATATACGGCTGAATAAACCAGTTCAAGATGATAACGAGACAGTTCAAAAGGAGGGTACCGATGCTGAATTGACTAACATTCAACAAAGGAATGAAAATCCGGAGATCTCACAAGTCATAGAAGATGCTCATGTGACACTTTCTACTGTTCATAAGAAGACTGAAGTTCCAGTTACTAGCTCTTCTCATTCATCTGACTTGGCAGCTAAATTCTTAAACTTTTCAGATATTCCCCATACAGATGCAGAAATTGTTTCTCCAATGGATGTTTACGTCCATCATGAAGTACCAAGCAAGCAAACTCCCACACTCCTTACAATACCTGTTTCGGTTATCACTGAATCTTCACCAATATACTCCACCATCATCCTACAATCATTACCATCCTTCACTCCTCCACCACAACAATCAATATCCACACCAGCAACAACAATTGAAGCTACAAATCCTCAATATGCACTTCCTGATTTCGCATCAGTCTTCCAATTCAACAACAGAGTCACAACATTGGAAAAAGAAGTTGCTGAACTCAAAAAGGACGATCCTCTTAAAACTCAAGTGACTGCTCTAGTAGATGAACATCTGGACGCAAGGCTAGGAGCAACCAGAGATGAATTCATGAACTTCCTTTCAGCATCAGTCACTGAAAGGATCACTAAGCAAGTTAAGAATCAACTGCCTCAGATTATGCCAGAGAAAGTGTCTAACTTTGCCCCTCGATGATACAAAGAATTGTTAGGAAAATAGATTGTAACGGACTTAATACTGGTAGTATAACAGTTAAGTCTGGTAGTAATAGTTAGTTCTGTTAGTATTAAGTTGATACTGGCAGTACTAAGTTAAGTCTGGCAGTACTAAGTTAGTACTGGTAGTCTTAGCAGTACTAAAGTTAGTACTGGTCATAGTTAATTCTGTTTATAGTTAAGTCTGTTTATGAAACAGAATAGTAATAGTTATCTTAGAGATATCTTAGGAGATATCTTAGGAAAGGATATGTATTATCCTTTCACACGGTTGTAAAGCCCATTAGGGTTTCCTTGGTGTATAAGAGGAACCCTAAGGCATAATGTTAACAACAACGATTTGAGAAATATATAGAAGCATAGAGCTTAATAGCAATTTTAGTATTGTTGTTTCTTCTTTACTCTTGTGTTAAGATTCCTCATTAACACTTGATAATTCATAGTCAGTGTCTCTTATATAGTTGATTTGGATTTATCCAAGTTATCTATTGTCTTACAAAAGGCTAATCAGATCCTAAACCAAGGACCTACACTAGACACTTTAATTTTGTCACAATTAAAGCATCCGCATAAAGCATCCTTATTTGCTGATTATAATCTATCTTAGGGATTAAAGCAATGGTGATCTTGTTAAACCCTAGCTCATAGAGACTTTACCTACTTACTGCTTAATGGCAATTTATACTCTAGTAGTCCACTTGTCCAACTATCCAATGGAATCAGAACATTATTTGTTGAATTATCTAGATTCACCTACTAGTCAACATGTTTAATAAACCAAAGGCAATTTCCGTTAACTAGTTAAGCCAGAAGCGTATCCTTAGCACGATTTTAGAAGGACAATACTTGTGATCCTATGATTCTAGATGTATAAACTACTATATGGAGAGCTATCCCGACATCTAGATTACTTGGTCCGTATCACTAGATCCAGTTGAATGATAGGTCGCATACAAAAGCACGTAAACAAGTATAAATTAATAAACATAAACAAGCATTCAACGATAAATTAAGAAATCGAGATATAAACAAAACCAAACATTCAGATCTTTATAATAATGGCTAATACCCGAAGGTATTAGCCTTCAAACATCATAATTAATACAAGAGTAATTGTTTTAGCCAAGGTAAACTAACCGAGTTAACGAATGATACCAAAAACTGAACGATTACAAAAGTATAAGAAATTACACGTTGTCTTCTATGGATTGGAATGCGTTGCAAGACCTCTTCTGCTCTTTTTCTCCTCTGAAAATTGACTTTTGTGGTTTAGGTATCGAGAATATGATTTAGCACACTTAAAACTCGTTTTTGAGTTTGTATTTATAGTTGTCTAGAGTCGGTTCAATATGGCGTATCCAAGGATTTGGATACGGCGTATTAGAGTTTCTTGGAGTAGGGACCACGTTTGATATCTTCTAGAATATTTTATTCCCATAAAGCTTGAATACGGCGTATTGCCTTTCCTGGATACGGCGTATTGATCTTCTTTCCTTTGTGGTCTTTGGTGAGTGCAGGCACGGATACGCCGTATCTTCCTTGATGGATACGGCGTATTGGTTGTCAGAATAGTAATCTTCAAAATATCTTCGTTTAAGCTCCAGAATGCGCGCCTTTTGCTAATATTCACCAAGTACTCCGTAATTACTGCAATTCTCAAATATAAATGATTAAGTAACAATTCTTTGCAATAATTATACAAAATGGGTTAATTACATGGGATAAATGATGCTATAAAATAGACATTATTTGATGTCATCAAATATCCCCCCACTTGAATTCTACTTGTCCTCAAGTAGCCTTTAGAAGTTTATAAAAATGTATCCCTAAGGATATTTTCCGTTAAAGCATTTATTTGATCTATTACAAGTACACAACCAAACACCTCACGAAATAGGAAGATGAAAACACTCAAATCACTCAACTAATCTATGTGGTAACATGTAACTAATTCGCTCAATTGCTCGGTCGTGACGAGTATTCTATCATAAGCTTGGCAAGGATACACATCTCCACCGCTAAAGCTAAGGAGTAACAAGTTTATAAAGGTAAATATGGGTTTTTTTGTATGATAAGGCTTAGGGTTGATCATTCTACAATCTTTCACCAAAAAGTACCACACCAACAAGGAAGCTAAAGCATACATACATGCCGTAACGACGAAATAGACTATGTGTGTTCGATCACATTCCTCATTCGAGTTTTAACCATCGGTTAGGATGAAGAATTGATATAGCAGGGATCTTCTACTTTCATCAATAGTAATATAAACCAACAAGGCTGTTGAGACTTGCATACATAGGCCGTAAGACGAATAGACATGGCACGCTCGATCAATCCTCATTCGCGTAAAACTCATAATTAATGATTAGGATAGGGAATTAAATTGTTGTTAAATAAAAATTACGAAACAAATAGATTAAGTCTAAAATACAAGTTGCTAGACACTTTTTTCCGACCGTTATCATGAAAGACACAACTATTTACAACGTCTTGATCATAGATCAAAAACAACAACCTAAGTTGGCGTTCCCGTAACGGGTCAACTTCCCATTCATCCAAACTTTACATACTGTAACATGTCTAGTGGCGATATCTTCCACTTTATATAATACTCTACATCGTCGATTTGTATCAACGAATAATCGATCCTTCGTGTAATTCCTTCGGTAGTTGCAAAACGATTATCTTCAAACTTTCCTTCTCTTTTTTATTGCGATTTTTCTTTTTTTTAATTTTTTAACACTATACTACGACTTCGGTTAGTTTTCACCATCTTCAACGATCATAATAATTCCGGTTTCGTTCTTCGGACGTACCATTAATTGCGATGGTAGTAAAAATACATGAGTTTTGACTATAATATACATTCCCATTTACGATGTGCAAATTTCTTCTAACCGCACCAAAATAGACATAAGACTCGGGAAATACAAACTTTACACTTTAAGAAACTAGCAACTGTAAAATAAACTTAATCTAACAGGGTAGAAGTAAGGTGTAAAGGTGTAACGAAACAATATAAATTGGTTGTAGTTCTAAAAAGGATTGGCTCTACGGGTTGTTCTAGGGGTATCTTACTCTTAAAGTGAGAGTAAACAAAGGGTTTATACGGGGGTTAACTAACCAGTGAGGTTAGGACCCAACTTGACATACCCCCACCACATCAGTTGATCTGCTAGTGATGGTGTATTCAAAAGGTAATCAACGATTGATAATTCACAACTTTTGCAATTCCTAAACCATATGGGACTTACTTTATTACAATAATATCTAGTAAGCATGTTTCATCCCATCTATGCCGCGTGTTAACAGGTCTAACCACAACAACGCTAAGTCGTCCAATCAAAAACTGTAATTATGTAACACTCACCGTCTCACGGAAAAGCGTATAATTACCTTGTGATTGCAAATTTACACACGTCTCACGCATAGGTAAAGAGCAATCAACAAGTGTTTTTACAAATTGGATGGCAAACAACTTAGTTGAAAAAGGGTACTTCATTTGACGTGTCAAATATGTACGAAGAAGCATGCATACATCTTCGTATCATTAATTTTAATAAAAACTTTTACTCAATTAAGTTATTATTACGGTATCACCTATTATCCTTGTATCTTATACATAAATAGTGATACCTTAAAATTAACGATTCAACGTGTGTTTAAATGTAAAGATTTTCTTTTTATCGCGGGAAAAGATTAAAGAATGATTAAAAATCATTCAAACCCTAGACCATTCGCGACTTCCTACATAGTATACAAGGTAAGGAAACTACAACGTAGTCAGGTATTATAGGGTAATGGTATCTACAAGACCGAAGTCTTGATGAGTCTCCCCGAACCTTATCCTTGCAACTATATAGTACTTTTGCAAATTACGTCATTGATAAAAATTAAAACTTTAATTTAAAACACATTATGAACTATAAATTGCTAGTCTAATCATGGAAGATTTTACACCGGATGTAAGCCGGATCCATTTTTGACTTTTCGCAATATATAGTCCATGATAAATCTTATTTCGATAATCATTAGTCATGTTTATTTTTGTTTTCAGAAAAACTCTTTTATTTTCTCACAAGTCAAGAACTTAAAATAAAACCAATAAACATCAACTAAACTAAATAACATTTATTTAAACACACTTAACAATTAAGGCATGCAAACATTAAATATGATCCTAATTATCTAATAATAAAACATGCATTTATTCATATAAGGCTCCTTCGTCCTATAAACTCCGGCCACATACATCGAAACAATCGATTGCGTAAGCCTTATATAAATAAATACCACATAGCACATAAAACTTTTTAACTATTTTTAGGCCCCATTGATTCACTAATAAGGGTCTTCCCGAATTCATGAATCAAGGATCTTACCAGTTAAGAAAATATTTAAAATTATGTGTATTTTAATCATATTTAAAACAAATCTTTTTAACAATTAACAAGATTATCAATATCTAATATTAATTTATGAATAAATTTGCATGATTTTAATCATGGAACCTTATTAACAATTAACAAAAAACTTAAAAAACAATTAACAATTAATAAATCAAAGTTTTAGTATAAAAATGCATACACAAACACAAAAAATAATATGTGGAAACAACCAAAAAACAACCACAACAGAAACACCAACCAAAAAAAATAAAACAATCAATACAAACACACAAAAATAAACACAACGACAGACAAACATACGAAAATATTGAGAGTTACAATACAAAAACCAAAAAAACCAAACCTAAATCTCGTCTAATTAAATTTTTATTAACCTTCAAGAACAAATCTTTTTAACAAGAAAACCCGCCCACCCGGTTGCATTTAAAATTAATCACGAAACCCTAATTTGTCCTAGTTTAGTTTCTTTTGAAATTAAATATTCTACACGATGGCTCGTATGCCACTGTTAGGGTTTTATGATCTTAATTTTACAATTTAAATTAACACGAGTACACGCAGCGGAATAAATGATCACGTGTAAATACAATAATTAACAAGATAGGAAAGATAAATGTACCTTTTAGCACGAAACATAACACCTTCATAGGTAACCGTAAACACCATCTTTCTTTATGCGCGATGAGTATATTACAACGCGATAACCACAAGAATCAAATGATGATTCCCCTAAGCTTACACACACATATAACGATCTTATAGCAAACCACAGGTACAATGCTAGTACTAGTAGTATGTGAAAAACAAACGATCTTCTTGTTCTTTGAATCAATCAACGAGAACAATGAATCACCAAAAGAAGTGACGATCGTGAACTAAATAAAGAAAACCCAAAAGGTGTTGCAAGTTGTTTGTTTGACGGAAGAACAAAACAAAGATTCTCAAAAAATTTGAAAACCGGTCAACGAAGAAAGAAAGAATAGTCGATTATATGTTTTTAGGATCTTTCAGTAATTTTATCATGAAACACTAATCCCAATATTTATAACTCAATTCCAAATCCCTTGTGGGATTATTATTCTTGCCGACAAGGAATAAAAAGAACAAACCCGCACCCTTTAAACTTTCGGTTAATTTATAATTGTGTTCCCCACAGATTTAAACCATTAACCGTCTAACTAATTATTTAATACTCGTTAACTTTTAACGATCGTTTGTTATACATTTAATATATTACATTAATATATTTACTCGTCATTTAACATATAAACGTGTGCGTCCCCTTAGGCTCGAAAATATTTTCGGACATATATTAATTCATATATGGTCATAATCCAACATTTATCCCAAAAGTAAATGCTAAGATTGGACCCTTACAGAAAAAAAGAAGCAAATCGATTATGGGCAAGTTACCCAAACTAACCAAAATGGCTGTGGGTTCAAGTCCTGCGTAGGGCGTGTGAGATAGACTTGTGGTGTATTTATTGTGAGATAGTAAGTTGCCTTTCGAAAAGATTTTTTTACGCAAACTAATGCCTTTCGAAAAGATTTTTTTACGCAAACTAACTGTTTAGTGATCTCCGATCTCTTTACTTTTAATCTCTCTTGAAAACTATAAAATTTCTGATATTTTGCAAAATTTCTAAGAAGATATAACCGCTTATTTACAAATACTATCAATATGAACAAGTTGGTAGTCATTTGAATCCACGAGACTCCTTTATATTGCTAGAAAGGTATATTAGATATTTGACAATCAACCTGCTATAGATTAAATATTACAAGTTTTACGAGACAACAGGTGTAGTACTTTAGGACCCTTAGAGGCCTATAATAGTCTTTTATTAGGCAACCAAACAGCTAGAAGAGAGTGACCATGTACAAATTGGCGTGTGTTTAGGGGAAGAAAAAAAAGGAACTCCAAAATTATCAAATGTAGACAAATTTAGCATTTAATTTGGGTGCTTTCAAAAGAGAAATACTCACATGCCAGTTTCTCAGCAGCTTGTTATTGACATCATTGGCTGTGCAAGAAGGAGTAAAGATGCTATAAGGATCGATATTACCTACTTCTTGAAGTAGATTCTCTCTTATCTGGACACATTCCTGTGATGGGCGCATATAAAATGCCTTGTCGCAGACGTCATTCAGTTTCTTGTAAGTTTGGTCAGAAATCAAACCAACTGTCCACCAAAACTGATAAAGTCCAAGATGATCATGATACTCATCTGTTAAAGCATTTCCCACCTGCATTAGATATGTATTTTATCTTTATTTAAGAAAAAGCGGGTACAAGTAGCAACTGTATAACAAAATTTTGGTCAGAGAGAAATTGGTACCATGTAACCCTTGAGATTAATTGGACTTCCGGTGTTCTCTTTGTTATATCTCACAATCACTTGGCTTAACTGAGGAACATAATGACCTGAAGGAAAAATGAACTAATGAAATTACCATAGATGAAATAATTAAATGAATAACTAATAAATTTATGATCCATGATAATTGTTATAAACTACAATGTTGATGATTTTCTCTTAATGACTCACAGAATTAATGTCAACTTGAATAGGGAACGTAGTTTTTTGATACTCCATTATAAAAGTCAAATTTCTGACTACTTTAATGTTGCAAATTCTGTACCTGCATAACTCTCGCCTGTCATATAGAAATCCCTTCCTTTATATTGAGGGAACCGTTCAAGCCAATTCAGTACGAATTGTAGTAAATCCTCAGCTGCAACACAATGCAAATCACGGGAACTGCATGACCATCATAACAATACACATACTGACATACATGCATACATACATAGATACAAAGGTTGAAGTTATACCGGTTCTTTTATCTCCATTGCTCTCAATATCCGATGAGGTATTTGAGTAAGAATAGCCAACCCCAACTGGTGAATCAATAAACAATAAATTTGCAACTGCAGATCAAATAAAAACAATTAAAAAATCTTTCTAATAATGAAACTCATACTAAATATAGTAAAAGTAGTAAATCCCACCGGTGTTCCAAGAATAGGGGTTCAAGTAAATCGACTTTCCATCTTTATCGACATGAAATGGACCCACTTCTTCAGACATTCCATATGCAATAGATGAACATCCAGGTCCTAAACAAACAATCACAATGAGTTATCCAATTCATTATCACCACACAATGATCAGAAGTAAACACAAACATTATACTGATTACCAAACTGTAGCCCATAATTAAGGGGTGTTTGGAATTGCTTATTGAAATAGTTCGCAACTTGCTGTTTTATAAATACAGTAGTTTGGAAGCAAATTCAATCTGCTTGATCAAAAGAACATGTTTGACCAACATTTAAGCAGTTTAAATAAGCTCGAGGTCGAGCTCAGCTTGGCTCTTTTGCAGCCCTGTACTTAAAACATCTATAGCACCCTTCTGATTATGATGATTCAAAACAATAAAAAATATCTAAAATGATGAACACAAAGTCAAACAAGAAGAAATAAAAAAAACCTCCATTCAGCCAAAGGACAAGAGGCTTAGAAGCAGGATCTTGAGTGGCTTCAGTCAACCAATAAAACAAAGCTCTTCCATTTTCTTCATTCACAGTCACATAACCAGCATACTGTGCAAAGTCAACATTAAAGTTCTGACCAGGCAAGTCAAAAACCTGGTCCTGTTTCTGTTGTTCAGTTATTGGATCTGCATGAACTGAAGTTAATACCAAAATACAAACAAAACTCCAATGCCAAAATGGCATAGTGTATCTTGATATTAGTTGGATTATCAATATTAAGATTGATCGATTGATGCAATGAGGAGGGTTTAATATATAAAACAATGGGTTTATATTTTATTAAAGTATGCATCATGTGTTATGCTCAATAAAATATTACAACATGTGTTTTTGCACAAAGAAAATTAATACAGTTCTTTCTTAGTGTGCTAGACTGCTAGCTTGAACATGTGTTCCATCAACCCCGTCACCATAGGCCATCACAAACACCAATCCTCACTTCCGCCATAAAAGCTTACAAATCCACCTAAGAATTCACAGAACTGCGTATTGTGTTCAACAGTGTTCATCACTAGAGGCCATCCGTGTGATGTTTAGCTCATACACAACCAATAAACTATGTTGTGATCATTGCAACTTTATAGTGCAACTCCAGAATGTAACTTTTTCTACACGCAGCCATCATCGAGATGCAAGAAATGCGATTACACGAGACCTCCAAATTTTCGGAATCTCAAAAATACATTCTTCAAAGCGTCACGTTTTGTAAAGTTTGGTAAGGTTACCGATGAAGATTCTAGGATAATGTTTCATCTTGGTACGTGAATGTCTTATAATCAATCCTATGTGAATTCTGTAATGTTCCTTGATTAAAATGATATTTCTAGTCATGGATTTGAGCGGTAGCTTACCAGAACTAGTTAAACTGGCATATTTGTGGATCTGAAAGATCGTTAGTAGTTAACGGGTACTGTAACCAGATGCAAATATGAAGTTATGTTTAAGATGGGTAACCCAATGAAGATGAAAAAGACCATCACATTATAAAATTCGTGGCAAATGTTGTACATATTTCATCTCCTATTTTGTCTAAAACCGACACTATCTCATAACCAAAAGGACATGATCAGATAATTTATTCGTGTTTACGTGTCAACATGGGAGTGTATGCCCATAGGTAAGAAATACCATAAGGTACTTGTTTAAAACCCGGTAGCATGTTGTGAAGAAGTTATAGTCTCGATCACTTGCTCAGATGTAGCCATGGAGGTTCCTGCCATAAATGACTTGATAAGGGTAAGTGCTTGCTGCGGTTTATGCAAAGGCACCTCGTGCCCAGCTCCTCTGACCGTTACAAAAGTCAACCCTTCGTACTTTTGTGTCCATCCTCCGACCTATTTTATGAATCATACCGGAAATTAGTATCATGGTTCAGACCACTTCCTTAAGCACTCAAAATAAATAAATATAAAACTGTTGGCCTAATCCAATTACCTTAGTCCAGCTCAAAGTTTATTCTCCCACATCATCTAATAATCATGCATTAGTCCATCCCAAAGTTTATTCTCCCACATCTAATAATCATGCACACATAAGCCCACTCAAAAAAAGAAACCCATAAAAATATGGCCCAAACAGTTAGCTCCAAAAAACAAACCAGCTTAAAAACCAACAAAAAAAAATTAGAAAAACAACCTAAGTGTATTTTTCATTGGTATAATTTTCATCAAGTATTATATAACACAAAAGAAAATATTTAAGGTCAAAGTTGAACTTTGACCTTTAATTATTGTGTGTGTGTGATAATAAAATTTGATGTCAAATATATGAATAATATTGCGTTATTAAGTGTAATTTATCATATGTATAATTTTCATCAAGTATTATATAACACAAAAGAAAATATTTAAGGTCAAAGTTGAATCAGTTTGACTCTGAAAAGTCAAACTAGACACTTAATTTGAGACGGAATAAGTACTAGTATTTTCTCCAATTCAAACAATTTAAGTGGCTTTATGTTTTTTTTTTTCCTTTTTTGAACAAAAACTAAAGTAGTTTTATCCAGTGTTTTGAGATGGTTCAAAAAGATTTGGCCCAAAACAGGTCATTTTTGTATGTTCAGGTTAGTTGGCTTCACCCGGAGTAGGGGTGAGCATAGCGGACCGCGGACCGGACCGGACCGAACCGAGAAACCGGCCCGAACCGGACCGGACCAAACCTATTTCGGTCCGATCCTCGGTCCACACTTTACCTCATGTTCGGTCTTTGGTCCGGTCCGGTCTTACGTATAACCGACCATTTTGCCTTCTCGGACCGGACCGACCGAAGAACCGGACCGAACACCGGTCCAGTCCTCGGTCCGTGGTTTTGGGTTAAATCGGTCTCGGTCCGGTCCGGGCTTGACCCGATGCTCACCCCTAACCCGGAGTACTTTTTGCCGCAAAAATGCACGTTCATAATATACATTGGTGTCAAGTATGAGTACAAAAATTATCGTAGCACGAGTATTTTCTCCAATTTATGTTTTATTTTATTTTTTTTCCTTTTTTGTACAAAAATTTAAGTAGGTTTATCGAATACACCTTAAACAACTTTGACCCGTTGAGCTTCAACTATCTACTTACTAACCCGTTTGACCCTATAAAGATAAAACTTAACCCGACTTGACCCATTCCCTAGTAACAACAACACCACCAAACCCCACCGGAGTGGGGTGTGGAGGAGGTACTAGGTGTCCGAGGGTAGGGAGATTGCTTCTAGGACCCATTTCTAAGTGTTCTTGAGTTTTTTCATTAAAGAAAAGTGAAGAAATGTAAAGTAAATACTTTCCTCCCAAAATTGGAAGGAAACACTTTATTTTAATAATTAACAAAATAACACTAACTTTCCTTTCATTTCTTTTCTTCCTTATGTACTACTTGAGAACACAGACTTCTGTTTCATTTACATTTTTTCTTTTTCATTTCTTAACTCTAACTCAAGAACATATCAAGTCGTTAGTCTACGATGTTCATATAGGATCCATGCCTGAATAACAAGAACCAGGATTCGCAAGTATATTTTTACTCACGATGGATGTAATTACCTGGCCATCTTCGTACCAGGCACGCCATGGGCTGATTGTAGTAAGGTTGAGAGCATCTATGCTATACCGCGTAGAAGTAACTGGAATCACCGCATCCGTATCACCACTATAACAAAATAAACTTATCCAATATAAGAACACGAAAATCGGTTGCCTTTTCTTCCGAAAATTATGACAGAAGTATGAAAAAGAACCTGAATATCCAAATGCGAAGTCCTGAAGCTATAAGTTCTTGATACACATCAAGCACAGATATGGGCGAATCTTGCCAGTACCCCCCTACAACACCACTGCACAACAATATTAAGTTGTTAAATATTATCTTGAAATTTGGGCAAATATGCTCATGATCCGCAAGTACATCTGATGAGACTTTTTCATGAACAAATATTTTTTTAATAGGAAGTTTTGAATCCAAATGTTATTTACTTACTTTGAAACTGGACAAAGAAAAAATTTCTTACCTACCCTTTCCATGAAAATTGTAACTTTTTTTCCACAATATCTTAATTCAAGTGTTTTGTTTGACTTTTTGACTAATAATCAAATAACTAAACCCCTTTGAAAAGAAGAATCAATCGAATCATTAAAATGTAATTGAACGACAATGAGCAGAACAGGTAGGTTTAGGTTTTGCAAGTTTGCTTTCTCGAAGCAGTGCAAAACTAAATTAAATAAATTTAATGGCATTTAAGAGCCATCTCTGTTCGTTCGATTAGTTTCACAATATCTTTTTTTTCCTCCCGTCTCTATATTGGTGGTTCCCCCTATCTTTATCCTAGAATTCAGACCTAAAACGCATATTCGCTTCTTTTCACTAGGGGTGTTCAAAAAAACCGTGAAACCGACGAACCGAGCCGAACCGCTCAATCCGAAACCGAAAATTATGACAGAAGTATGAAAAAGAACCTGAATATCCAAATGCGAAGTCCTGAAGCTATAAGTTCTTGATACACATCAAGCACAGATATGGGCGAATCTTGCCAGTACCCCCCTACAACACCACTGCACAACAATATTAAGTTGTTAAATATTATCTTGAAATTTGGGCAAATATGCTCATGATCCGCAAGTACATCTGATGAGACTTTTTCATGAACAAATATTTTTTTAATAGGAAGTTTTGAATCCAAATGTTATTTACTTACTTTGAAACTGGACAAAGAAAAAATTTCTTACCTACCCTTTCCATGAAAATTGTAACTTTTTTGTCACAAGTATCTTAATGCAAGTGTTTTGACTTTTGACTATTAATCAAATAACTAAAACCCCTTTGAAAGAAGAATCAATTGGATCATTAAAATGTAATGACGACAATGTGCAAAACAGGTAGGTTAGGTTGCAAGTTTGCTTGAAGCAGTGCAAACTAAATTAAATAAATTAATGGCATTTATGGAGCTATCTCTGGTTAGGTTCGATTAGCTCACATATCTTTTTTCCCGTCTCTATATTGTGGTTCCACCTATATTTATCCTAATTTCAGACCTAAAACGCATATTTGTTTCTTTTCACACCCTATATTAATTGGACCCATGATATAAAAGAATTAAATGATCAGATTAAACAGGACCATCATATGCGATATCATGTGATGGTTGATTGCTCGCCAAATTTTGATATGCAATAAATACCTGCAGGTTTCCCATCTTCTTGACGTGTTACTGTGATAAACATGAAGTGCTGCTTGAACCTCAGGTAAATTGAAGTATATGGTAGAGTGTTGTTCAGTGCAAGGATCGTAACTCTGCCCAATATGCCCCACCCTCTGCAATACAACAAGATGTTCCATTATTAATTATATAAATAACGAGTAATTCTAACTCTAGATTACCATGAACTGGTAAAAATTTCTTTTACATAAAACATGGGGTAAGTTATCTTGTGTTGTTATGGGAAAACTCCAAAATCTCAAAATGTAGCAACTATTTCGGTATTTAAAAGAGAATACTCACATGCCATCTTCTCAGAAGCCGCTTAGTTACACCATTAGCAGTGCAAGGAGGAGTAAAGATGCTATAAGGATCGATGTTACCCATTTCTTGGTAAGCAACATCAGTTATCTGGTCACACTCGCGGGAGGGGTGAATAAATGATTCCTTGTCACATAAGACGTTCAGTTTCTTGTAAGTTTGGTCAGAAATCATACCAGCTGACCACATAAATTGGAAAAGTCCAACATGATCGCTATAATCATCTGTTAGAGCATTTCCCACCTGCATTTAATGAATATTCCATTTTAATAAAATAAAATGAGGGTACTGCTAGTAACGAAAATTTAGTCACAGTACCATGAATCCCTTGAGATTAATTGGACTTCCGGGGTTCGCTTTGTTATATCTTACAATAGCTTGGCTTAATTGTGGAGCGTAATGTCCTGACAAAAAGTTCAATCTAATCACATTACCAGAAATGAAACATCAAATGAATAGTACTCTCAACGATCTTGAAATATTAATTTACAAAAAACAAGTATCATTATCATGGTTCTAAAAGGCTCGCAAAAGCCTCGCAAAGGCGCGAGGCGTGACCTCCACGCCATGCATTGGACCAAGGCTTGGGCTTAAGGCTTGACGTGAGACGAGGAGTGAAAAAACGTGATAAGACGCGATAAAACGTGATGCGTGGAGGCTTTTTTGAATTCAATTTTGATAAAAATCGTAGTTTTATATAGAAATGAAACTTATTACTACATGCAAAGATAGTTTCTTGACTTTATTCCTTATGTATGACACTTTTTGTAAACTCAATATATTTGTAATATGATATAAATATATAAATTTATAAATATTTTCATATTTTGTGTCGCTTTAAGTCACGCCTTAAAAACGCCATGACTCGCCATGGCTCGCAAAGGCGTGAGGCTTGACCATGCCGCCACGCTACACCTCACGCTATTTATAACCTTGATCACTATTGAGGTCAAACCAAGTCACTTAAAAATTCAAAACCTTTTTTTTACATATTAAAAACAATTTTAGTATGAAGCGTAATAATTGGTATAAACTTCAACATAGTTGAAAATATTAACTTGAATATGCAAATCAACAGCAAATTCTTATTGATATTAAAGTCCAATCTCTGACTACTTAATTGGTTACATCATGTATATCTTATGCTCGTTTACCTGCATAGCTCTCGCCTGTTATATAGAAATCCCTTCCCTTATATTGAGGGAACTTTTCAAGCCAATTCAATAGAAACTGAAGTGAATCTTCAGCTGCAACACATTAGTAGAAAAATAAGTACATGAGCATCATAACAATAGACACACGCACACACACACACACACACACGTGTATACTGCATACATATGAGGTCCCGTGGGTGTGTGTAATACTAAAAGTTTGCAGTTATACCGGTTCTTTTATCTCCATTGCTCTTAATATCAGAAGAGGTATTTGAGTACGAATAGCCAACTCCAGCAGGGGAATCATGAAACAACAAATTTGCCACTGCAAATTGGCGCACAAGTATTAATCAAATTTATACGATAATCATAATTAAAATCATATAAACTTCAGTAAGAATATTATATTAGATCTAACCAGTGTTCCAAGAGTATGGATTCAAGTATACTGACTTCCCGTCTTTATTGACATGAAATGGCCCAACTTCTTCAGCCATCCCAAACGCCACCGACGAACATCCAGGCCCTAAACAAACAACCTCCATGAGCAACATAGTTCATAACCACCAAAATATTATCAAAGCAAGCACAAACGCTATACTGCTTTTCCATAGAGAAGCACAAACATAGTACAAAACCAACATGATTTTACAATTGTAACCCATAATTAGGTGGTGTTTTGGATTGCGTTTTGAAACAACTTTTTGCTTTTCAAATAAGGCAGTTTGGAAGCAACTTCAAAATGTTTATGCAATAGAATTATTTTACTTACATATAGTAAATTTTGCAATTCAGATAAGCAATATCTAATGAATTAAAAAACTGATTATCTGATGTATTAAAATGCAATAAAAAGATACATAATAGGATCAGGGTTTGATTGCTTAAATAACTGCTTAATGCTGATCCAAAGCCCCAAAATCATACAAAAAACTAGAGCTTAGAGGGTGTTTGGGATTGATTATTTTTTATACCAATCTGCTAAGTTTTGAGTAGATGAGCAGTTTGGAGTGTTTGGATAATCCATACTGATTATGATTACCTGCTTATTTTCGATACCTAAAGACTAAAGTACTTATTTTTAAGCTGCTTATCTGCTTGTGCTTATGCCAATCCAAAACACTCCCTTATTACATCATAAGAAACCAAAACTATATCAATTCTAACAATCTCAATCCACAACTTTTCACAATAATCACAACCAAAAAAAACATAAAATTAAACCTCAAATAAGTAAAAAAAATAAATTAAAAAAATAAACCTCCATTAAGCCAAAGGACAAGAGGCTTAGAAGCAGGATCTTGAGTAGCTTCAGTCAACCAATAAAACAAAGCTCTTCCATTTTCTTCATTCACAGTCACATAACCAGCATACTGTTCAAAGTCAACATTAAAGTTCTGACCAGGCAAATTAGTGACCAAGTCCTTCTTTTGGTCACTAAGTGAATCTGCATCACATACTGCAATAAACACCAAAATAACAAAACCGCATTTCCAAAATGACATTTTTCTTAAAAGGGTTTATCTTAAAGCTGATAAAAATGAAAAATGAAGATTGGTTTTATAGCACCTGGGTGGGGTTTTATTATTTATTTATTATTTATAGTGGACGATGATTAGATGAAAGTTGAGGTTGCTTCTTGATGGGAGTGACATGTTTTTTAATATGGTTTGTTACTTTTGTTGGATGCTTTCTAAAACATGACTTCAAAGTTTTAACACTTTCTGTTACGAAATTTGGTTTTAACTATTTTTTTCAAAGGTACACTTTATCTAGTTGAAGTTAAACATAGGATGTGTTGTACTTATTATAGGTCGTAGACGATGTTTAGTACTGTACTTTTGTAGATGGCATTTTGGACTAGGTGTAAGACAATCCGTAAGGCTACTCCCAAAATGGTAATGTGTTACCCTCTTCGTCTTTTTTTTAAAGGCTGATATTATATTAACACTAAGCTCCAAGCAGGAGCCTAAACAAACAGATGGAACAACAAGACAAAAAAATAAAAATAATAACAAAGGATGGACAAAAACATCATTACAATTAAACATTTCGTAAGGCCTAGCGATCCATCGATTCCAATTAGCATGCTTTGAAGAAGAACGAGCTGAAATACAAGTCCTAGTAATCCTTTGAATAAACGGGAAACTATCCTCGCCTTTAATGCTAGCAGCCGAATCTTCCATGGCATTAACCAATTTATTATGCCATTTCCATATAGCCCAAAGAGTGGAATGAAAAACTCCCTTAATAACCTTACTGCTGTTAGAACAACCAAGATTATGAAACTTACCTGTGACATCCGTGATTTAATCAGGTTAGTGATACCTTTAAAAATGGCTAAGGGTTCATTTTGTGTGATTTCTTGTGTGCTATGTGTTATATGTGTGTGCTAAGTGGTTTGAATAGGTGTATAATATCATTTTGAGGTGAATGATCGTCTCATTTTGAGTGCGTTTGTGTTTGGTGTTGAGTATTCCGTTTGTTCACGTATAGTGATAATGGAAAGGAATGGGGTATTGCATGCAATGCTACGTCAATAGTTGGATGATTTTGTGTTAAGCGTTTATGGGAAATGCACCATGTTGGTAATAAGTGAAGTCAGTGAAATTTGGATATTTATAGAAGACTTTCTAAATATAAAAAGTGAAATGTGAAATGAAAAGTTATTTTTAGAAGTGTTGTGTAAGTTAGCAGTTTTTGTAAAAAGGTTGTTTACCAAATTAGCTTAGGTTTTTATAAAAACTTAAGGTAATAAAGATAATTAGTTAATTAATAATTAAATAAAAAAAATAATAATAAAATAGTAAAAAAAGGGGGGGACGATCGGTTAGGGATTTGGGTAGGGATTAGGAAGCTCAAACTTTGTCAAACTCTAAGACTTAAGGGATAAGGATACTTAGGGTATATATACCAATAAACCTAGCTAACCCACTACTTATTCAGCCCCAAACCCTTATGAGTCAACTTCTCCCTCCCTAAGAACAAGGAACCAAGAATCTTGATCAAGAAGTAACCAAGAATCGGTGTTAGGATCAAGAAATCAAGAGGTAAGTATGCTTAACTTAGTTAGAATTATGCAATCATGTAACAAGACTTATGATGGATCTAGGGTTTACATAAAATACATATTATATATGAACTTTAATGATGGTATGATGATTAGGGTTAGTTTAGGGTTATGATCATGCATGTTGCATGTTAGGGTTTGCGTTAGAACATGATTTAGAGTTGAGCAGATTTTAGGTCTGTGTTCAAATGATGATATCTAGATGTTAGAAACGTGTTTTGATATGATTCAAGAGCCTAAATTGTAGTTCAAATAGTGTATTTTTCAAAAAGTCCAGCCTCGAATGATTTTGAGTTCTAGAAGTTGGTTAAATGTTGGTTACAAGAAAAGTTGTTAAAACATTGAGTACGGGTCAGAATTAGGTCATGTTTAGGAGGGTAAAACCCTAACTTAAAAGTGAAATTAAGGTTAGCCAATCAACAGTGGTTAAGTTCAATATGTATATAAAGAAACCCTAGAAGGATAGTCTCTGATTGTATGTCTAAGTATGGTAATTAGGGTCATACATTTTAGTGTGCAATCATATCCGAATTGGGACAGTTTTGAAGTTGGATTTTATTTGGGGTAGTTGCACATGTAATGAGCATTTAGGAATCACAAGGTAGTTAGTAAACTCATAAATGAACTTAGGTGATTTTTGGTATAAATTATGAAGGTCAGCAAGTAGAATTTTTAAGTTAGTAAAGATACACTAAAATTCTGCAATTCTGAATAAATTGTAGTTGACTAGTGTAATGTGTTAATGAAGTGGTTAAGGTTGGGCATGGTGTCGGGGTGACCCATGATGGTTAATCAAACCCTTAGACATCCATCATATGTGTGTTATATGGACTAGAGCTTTTAGTTTGGTCATATGTAAACGTGTTTATTTATTTGTATAGTTGGGTGATAGGAATTGGAAGCTGCGTTTTGAGCATTCAGGTGAGTTACATAGTCCCACTTTTTACATTGTTTTTAAACTTGGGATGGAAATGATGCAAGTATTGAAAAGAGTTTTAAATTCCTGTGATTATGTGTTTGTGTAAATGCATGGACTATTATGTGACTGATATGCGTTATGTGCTACATGTTATGTGTTGTGATGATTCCCTTTCTCGTCGCGCCTCGCGTCTCCGCCTTGGCGGGGTGTGACATTACCCATAACAATATCACTGATAGAGAATGAAGGAAAGACGAGGGGTTGAGGCAAATTGCACCAACTCTAAATTTTCCTCCAAACCGAGAGAACCAGGAGACATCTAACCAAGCATTGATCAATAACTTCATCATCCTTCTCACAAAAGGGACATAAACGAGATGTTACGCCAACTCCCCTAGTATCCAAATTGGTTCGAGTGGCCAGCCTGTTTAACGATGCCCTCCGCGTATAAATATTCAACTTACGAGGAATCCACGAATTCCAAATATGATGATCCCCAAGAACACAGCTAGCAAGAGTTATATTTTGAATATATTTAGCAAGATCTTTAACCTTGAAATTTCCAGAAGCATGCATATTCCAAATCCATTTATCCATACCATCATCTTTAAGAGTGAGATTACCGATCAGTGCAACAAGTAAAGATAGGTCATCAATAGCCCTACCACGGGGTGGTAATCACCAAGACCAGTTACCCCCATACCTTATTCGAAAGCTTCCAATGATCAGTAACTTTACAGCTTTTATCCATTTCAAGAGCGTAAAGCCTAGGGAAAAGATCCCTGAGCCAGGAACTAATACCACACCAAGAATCGTCCCAGAATGAGACGTTAGATCCACCGTTCGATAGCACAAACGATCTCTTGAAAGATGGGATAATCTCCTCAATACTCTTCGTGGCTTTAAGGATGTCACACCAAACTCCTCCACAACCTGATAAACATGAGATCGAGCCAAATCCACCATCATTGCCTTAAAAATCTTTTATAACAACACGCCAGAGAGCATTGGTTTTAGTAATGTAGCGCCACCTGCATTTTCCTAAAAGGCTAAGATTTTTAGCGAGAATACTACCAACACCTAGACCCCCTTTATCGTGATTAAGAAGAATGCTCTTCCATTTAACCCAACTTACACCACGTTGAGAATCTTTAAAACCCCAAAAGAAGCGGCAACATATAGCTTCGAGGATGTCAATAACCTTAGTTGGAGCTTTATATAAAGATAAAAAGTAAACCGATAGACTTCCTAACACGGATTTTACAAGTGTAAGCCTCCCACCGATAGATAGAGAGTTAGCCTTCCAGGAGGATATCTGATCGTCACATCAGTTTTCTCTCTTTATTTAATTGATAAAATTACTTAAGAAGACTCAAAATACCTGACATGATAAAAATAATACCAAGTTTTTAAGAATTTTTAATTTAGACTTCATGTCGTGAAGAATATTTAACATACTTCACATATCATGAGGTGGCGTTACATGCTTGAGCCACATCCCACAAAGACATGAAAACTAATAAATTCACGTATAGTTCACGACAAGATGGGACCTACTTAATTTTTTGGCAAAAAACAAAGATTATAACCTCTTCTTCACATAAACCTCATGATAGGGGCCAACATGAAGCACTTGATAGGAAACAAGCTTTAAAAATGTAAAATATCAATACGAATGATCGAAGAATCCATCGGAATGACAATTCGAACGGAAGTTAGTATAAGAAGATGGTGGTTGTTTAACATGCATACCAAAAGAAAGAAAGAGTTTTATTCACATAGTATATACATAAAAAAATTGTCTGTTGGAGGTGGTGTTTTTGGCGTCAGTTGGTGGCTGTGTTGTTTAAGGAGGAGGAGGTGGTTACGGTGCTGTTATTTTGGTGGCAGTTGGTGGCGGGTTTTGGTGGATGTATTTTGTTGGATTATGTCCACGTAAAAATAATGTATGTCCGGGAATTTATTCGAGCCTACGGAGACGCACGCATTAATACGTAAAACAATTAATAATAAATATATTAAATGTAATATATTTAAGTGATAAAGCTTAACGAGCGTTAAATGTTAATAAATATTTAATGGGAGTTATATTAGTCGTTAATAGTTAAAAGAAGGACTAATATGCAATTATGGAGAAAAAGAAAGTATGAGAATTATTTCCTTTTTCCCTTAGCCAATTATTTCCTAATCTCAAGAGGAGGTGGAATAACCTAACTTGCAAGCCAAGTTTAAGAGGCTATAAATAGAGGCTTAGGGTGTTTAGTTTTCTCATAACTTGAAAACCTAAAACCTTAAATCTCTACTCTTTTTTTCCCTCTTGCTCGTGTGATCGACCGAATATCCCTAAGGGATTTGGTTCGTGGGTTTTATACGACAAAGAGAAACCACAAAGGTTTCAATAGTTGATTTCTTCAAGAACGCGGTGGTTTGGTTTGCTTTATCACTACTAGTACTAGCATATTTAATTGTTTGCTACGAACGTGTTGTGTGTGTTGAAGTAGAGAGATCTTACTTTAGAGCTTGGTTGGTTTTAAGCGTGGTATTATTTATTATGCACACGCTTATATTTAAGAACGGTGTCATTTATTGTTTAAAGGTACACACCTTCTTGATCCCTTTGTAAATTACATATTCTATACGTGTTTTTTGTTTTCTGCTGCGTACTCATGATAGATTAATGGTTAATAGTTGTAAAAACCCAACAGTGGCATCACGAGCCATCGTATAGAATTTATAGTTACAAATAATAAAATTTGACAAAAAAATTAGGGTTCTTGATTAACTTTTTAAGCCCTTTAGGCGTTTTTATGCATAAAGATTTGATCTTTATGTATAAAGTTTCAATCTTTATTGGTTATAAAATTAATTAGACGAATTCTAGGTTGTATGAAATTTTATAAGATTAAAACTTGATGTGTTTAATTGTTAATTGATCGGTTTTATGTTAAAATTAATTGTTAATTCGGCATCCATGATAAATACATGCAATTTATCATGGAGAGATATGTGATATAAATCTTGTTAATTGTTAAAGATTTATGCAAATATGATGATCAAGAATAAAACATAGACATTAAATTTGATATGGTAAGATCCACGACTTTAAAAGCTAGGGAAGACCTTGACTATGTCTTAATGGGGCCTAAAAGTTGCTTAAATTTTATGTGCTATGTGGTATATATTTGTATATGGCTTACGCAATCGATTATATCGATGGATGTGGCCGGAGTCATTGGACGAAGGAGCCTTGTATGAATATATACATGTTTTAATTATTAGATAATTTGGATCATAATTGATATTTGCATGACTTAATTGTTAAGTGTTGTTTTTGAATAAGTGTCATGTGTATTAGCTTTATGTTTATATTGTTTTATTTTAAGTTTGGACTTGCGAGAAAATAAAAGGGTTTTTCAAAAGGATTTATTATGGACTATTAATTGAAGTCTTATGTGTCAATTTGGGTTCGGCTTACATCCGATAATCATGGCCTTTGGGTTTCCCACGACGAGACTTGTAATTTAATAGTTTATAATGTGTTTTATCAAATTAAAGTTTTATTTTATCAATGACGTATTTTGCAAAAGTACTACTTAGTTGCAAGGATAAGATTTCGGGGAGACTCATCAAGAATTCGGTCTTGTAGACTCCTTTACCCTATTACTACCTGACCTACGTTGTGTTTCCTTTCCACTGCATACTATTTTAGGAAGTCAGCGAATGGTAAGGTTTTGAATGGATTTTAATATTCTTTATCTTTTCCCACAATAAAATATAAAATCTTTAAGTTTTGAAAAACACGTTGATTTGTCAATTTTAAAGTAACACTTTTTATAATTAGATGTATAAAAAATATGTGATATTGTAATTAAATAACTTCATTGCGTAAAGTTTTATTAAAATTTTATGATACGCGATGTGTATGCATGTTCTTGTACTTATTTGCCACGCACAAATTTTTACCTTTTTAATAAGTTATTTGCATCAATTTGTAGAAATATTGCAGATGCCTTTTTACTTTGCGTGAGAGTATGTACGATTGTATCCAAGGTGTTTATACACTTTTTCCCCCCCTCCTATGAGACGTCTTGTGTTACATAATCACAGTTCTTGATTGGACGACTTAATCGGTTTAGTGGTGAGACCTTAAACTCGAGGCATAGATGGGATAAAACATGCTTACTAGTATATTATTGTAATAAAGTAAGTCACATAATGTTCTAGGAATTGCACCGGTTGGCTTTTATTGATCGGTCAATTATCTTTTGAATGACACATGGTAGCAGTCAATGTTGTGATGTGTATTGTTTATTGGATCTACCTTTAGAAAATTAATTGTTTAAAATGTTTAAACATGGGTAGTTAATTTTCTCTAAGGAATATTATCGAAAATACTAAAAATTGAATTTTGCGATTCTATTAATAGTATTAATGCAACGATAAACCGTAAACAAGGGTTTGTTTCTTTCTTGAAGAAGTCAAACCGAGACTCCTTTCCTTGTAAGGAACATGGAGACTCGTTCCTATCATCTTTCTTGCTCTGAAAAGTTATAATAGGAACGTAGGAATTGTCCTAATGTAATCAAACTCATAAGCAAACTTCAATGTTAAGTAGATTACATAACTTATATTTTCATATGGACTTCATCACCCTTATTTAGTGATGAGTACTTTGAAACATATAAGACATTCGGATAACTAGAGAATATGTTCTTAAAGCTATCAAATGATAACATCTTAATGTAAGATGCTTTATGAGTTTTTGATTAGAAAATACCAATACTACCTCAAAAGTGGTAAAGGCAAACTAGGATAATGTATCTAGTTGTTTGTCTTAATCAAAATTAAGGAGGAAGTTGCATGCCCAATTTTCAAGTTAATAAATAGCATTGATGGATAGTCCCTCATCTACATAGTAGATAATTTTGAATCCAAAGTTACTTTGCTATAATTAAGTTCACAAAAGATGGAAAATAAATAGATAACTATAACTTGTGTTCACTGGGTTATGGACACTTGCAATGTGGTATTCCAGTGGGAGCATCGTGATTTATTTCTGAACAAGATATTAATGTAATGTTGTCTAATTTAGTGGGAGCTAAAGGTTTATTATCTTGTTAGTAACCTAGATTATTTCTTGCTTGTGTTGAGATAATGCATATTTTTCCAACTATAGACACTCATGGTTTTAAAGATAGTCGTGCACTATTTTTTATTAAACAAAGTGGTTCTATATCTACTTGTTATGCTAATATCTGTGACACTATCATATTGTCCATATAAACAAACGAATGTCATGTTGTTTAACTACATGTATGATGTTGTGCCATGCACAAGTGGAAGAAATCTTTATTGTGTGCAAGGGACAACACATGACACTTACAATATGATTAAATGTTTCTCTTGACTGTAAGGTAAGAGAAAATATGTTGAGATATGAATTAAAGACTACTTCAAGTAAAATGTTTATGTGTTTTGGAATGTCCATAATAATGAAGTAATCTTGATTTAAAGACTACTTCAAGTAAAAGGTTTATGTGCTCTTGGAATGTCCCAAATAATGAAGTAATTTTGTTTAACTTGAAATTACTACTCGAAGCCTTAGAGTTGGCATCAGAATTACTTTAGTTAAATATGTTTATGTTTATTGTAAATTAATAAACATTAAGTCCGTTAATTGTTAAAAGACTTATAACATAAAGTAAGCGTTCAAAAAATTACTTTAGTTAAATATGTTTATGTTTATTGTAAAGTAATAAACATGGAGTCCTTTAATTGTTGAAAGACTTATAACATAAAGTAAGTTATATCTTCTGGCTATGACATGAACAAAAGTCCTTGAAATGTTCAAAGGTAAAATAATGTTACAGTTAACATGGATAGAGGTTCTTGAAACTAGGTTATAAGATGTTATACATTATTTGCAGAAAATGTGTTTTTATAAATAACTATATATTCAATTTGGTTTTATCACAATTGAAAGTATGAGACCTAATAGTGTATTTAAGTTATTTAAAATATTGTGGTAATGTCTCACAATTAAATTACTCATAGAATACCACATATTATGGTATGTCTAGAGTGTTGAATCAAATTATTTAAAATTATTTGATTTTGATAACTTAAATATTTTACCTCCAAAATCTGTCAAGGTTTGAAATTGAGTATGTCTTGTATATACTCAATAAAACTCCAACCTAAAAGGTTAATAAGACACCATCATGATTATGGAATGTGATGACTCACATTAAGTCTTAAGAAATTAAAGTTCTGAATTTGTTAAAAGTCTTATGAAGAATGACATTAACAAACTAAACTCAGGAACTATCAATGTATCTTGTAATGTCCCTCTACATGCTAAGTAATTATAGAAGAGTCTAAAATTACAAAAAGCAAGTGGGAGCATTTTTAGATCTGAAAGAGATAAAAATACAAAATACATAACCTTCTAAACACACTAGTGAATATCATACCGAGGCTTTATACATGAAATGTTAAACCTATAATGATATAATTATCGTTATAGATCGCACGAATTCCTTAAAATACTTGAGTGATAAATGTTATATCAATATTGGGAATATGTGTAACAGGATATGATGAGCCTGTTAACATTTAAAATGCATTAAATTTTGAATTTGTATCCATGGTGAAACCCAATCTTTGTTATTTTGGATTCTTCCAAGGTAACAAACTCTTTATATCATAAAGAATCGATCAAGGCGTGGGATCAACACTGTCCATAAGGAAAATCATTTTTGGAACTTGATTGATCTTTAACTAAATGGTTAGACTGTGAAGTTAAAATGAGTTTCATCAAAGAGAAGAAAAACCCAAGTGGTTAGGTTCTTGGTTTTAAACTCATAAGGACAATGTTGTACATATATTTAATGCATGCATTATGATAAGATTTTTAATCATACACAAGTAATTGTTTTGATTAAATATTCTTTCTATGTGAATTAATTATATAAAGATGGTTGATTGTCATACTAGTGTTCATATTGATGAAATATGACAATGGAATTTAAAAATCCTCCTTGAAAGATTCTATTGCGAGGACGGTTAGTAATCAAAGGAGTTTATGAATTCATATAATCTTTATAAAGTGTACAAACGACAAGAATCCAAGCATGGATCATTGCAAGCATCTAGGAGAAGAATCTTAAGTTTATTATTAAATAAGTCACTTAGTTGATTTAAATTTAATTATAATTAAGATAACTCCTGAGTATTTCTAAAAACTAGTGGGAGTATTATGTTCAGGTTTCCTTCACCTGAAAGATTTAGGAAATAAAACATACAACCTTGAAATAATATGTTTATTGCTATAAACATATGCGGTATATAAGTCTAACACAACATGACATATCATTTAGAAAGTCTAAATGGATACACGTCTTTTAATAAGATAGAACATGAATGAAATCTTAAGTATGACTAAAAGATTCATTATGTACATCATATTGTGTAGAGGAATAGTTGTATCATGCATGAATGCAAGATGATTTGACAACATTGGTATTTAGTCGAAAGTTATTAGATAGTTATAGAATTGAATATTTTAATTGAATATGTTTGGTTTTGGAATTCTTCTAAGATTATGGATTTGTCCATAGTAATTGAAACGTTTGCAACAATTTGTTGTGCAATTAGAATAAACCAATGAACTTGGAGTTCATGAGGTGCCAAACATTATTAAGAGAATATTCATTGTTTACGGATTTTAAAAGCATAGGGTTGTTTGTGTACACGGATGCTAAATCGAATTGAGATGACACTCAATACTAGTCATGGTATGATTTCATATTTGATGATGACCATGTGGACTAGTTGTGCTCAACTGAGAAGAATAAGAATACTTTACACTTTTGGAAGTTACAAAAGATGATTGTTATAGTTGATGTCACACATCTTATGAGATATAGTGTGTTAATATTGCGATATTTGTATAAACAAACAATCATCATAGATATTCAAGAACTTCATTAATTGAATTCTTGAAATAAGTATTCTTAAAATTCCTAAAGATCAAAGCTAGTTGAAATTATGAAATCTATGTTTTGTCAACAAGTACGATCGTCGTATCTTGAGGCATGATTCGTCAACTAGAATTATCATGCATTTGATCTATTTAGTATTTGGATAAGGGATGTTTAGACAATTTTATTAATGATAATGATACGTGGTATGTGGTTATATTTAATATAAATTGTGTCATATATTTGCATGTTTAATCCATGAATAATATTTATTATTCTAAATTAGTCCGTTGTCGATTAACAATATAGGAATATTGTTAAATTAAGACAAATCTGAGTGATTGGTGATATCTTGGATATTAAAGGATGTGTCCGCCAAACTCACATGATATTCATAAGATGAATATTGGACTTCCCCAACTAACAAGATTATTACTTTATGGATCGGCGTCATTAAGTAAATCTTGTAAGTGATTTTAATTTACTAAATCCTTAGACTTGAGATGCAAGTAGGTCTTGCATGTGTGGATAATCCTTCTTGATGTAGTTTAAGTTATCCTGAATAAGGTAGCTAATAAGGACTATTTTCAGAAGTGATTTTGAAGCATATGACTTGGCACTTGTAGTCAATAAAGAATTTGTTTCTTCAATAGTTGAAGTTGATGCCACTGGGCCCTTCGTAGGGTTAATTAGATGTATGTGTGGCCGCACCCAAAAGCTCATGTAGAAGTGTCTCAATGACTTTTGGTAATCTTGATTAATTACATATACAAGAAACAAAATCGTTAAATAATGGAATGACTTTGATTAATTACATATAATGGAATGACTTTGATCCATATCCATTTTTAACACGGTATCAGAAACAAAAGGATTGTAAATACATAAATCATTTATCCGTGACTTTATGAAACCAGACTTGGATATCTCTGGGAGCATTGACGTGTTGCTAGACGCTTACTAATGTTATTATATTATTTGGTACATGTCCAAGTGGGAGCTGTTGGATTATGTCCACGTAAAAATAATATATGTCCGGGAATTTATTTGAGCCTACGGGGACACATGCGTTAATACGTAAAACAATTAATAATAAATATATTAAATGTAATATATTTAAGTGATAAAGCTTAACGAGCGTTAAATGTTAACAAATATTTAATGGGAGTTATATTAGTCGTTAATAGTTAAAAGAAGGACTAATATGCAATTATGGAGAAAAAGAAAGTATGAGAATTATTTCTTTTTTCCATTAGCCAATTATTTCCTAATCTCAAGAGGAGGTAGAATAACCTAACTTGCAAGCCAAGTTTAGGTAGCTATAAACTGAGGCTTAGGGTGTTTAGTTTTCTCATAACTTGAAAACCTAAAACCCTAAATCTCTACTCTTTTTTTCCCTCTTGCTCGTGCGATCGACCGAATATCCCTAAGGGATTCAGTTCGTGGGTTTTGTTCGACAAAGAGAAACCACAAAGGTTTCAATAGTTGATTTCTTCAAGAACGCGGTGGTTTGGTTTGCTTTATCACTACTAGTACTAGCATACTTAATTGTTTGCTACGAACGTATTGTGTGGTATTATTTATTATACACATACGTATATTCAAAGGTACACACCTTCTTGATCCCTTTGTTAATTACATATTCTATACGTGTTTTATGTTTTCCGTTGTGTACTCGTGATAGATTAATGGTTAATAGTTGTAAAAACCAACATATTTCACATAGTTTTTCTTGTTTTACTGTTGTTTAGAAGGAACTTCAAGCAAGAAGCACTCGTATTTATTGTGGGGGTGTAAGGTTGTTGACTTTGGTTGTTTACGGCCTAACGGGTGTTGGTGGTGAACTTTCTCATTGGTTGTTGTTGTTTTAATTTTCATACTATGACAGATCTACAAGTATAATATTTATTGTGTTTGATTATAACTTTTAAGTTTTTTTTATATGTTTCGTAATATATTATTTTTATATCTTTCGTATTATATATTTTAGGTATATTCATATTGTCTAGTTCATTTGTATACTACCAAATTTACCCAAACGAAAGTAGTATTTGTTTACCTATCTGTTTGCTCATTATACTCCACCGTCCACGTATATTTGATTACGACAATATTTGATTATGGCAACAACCTTTTCAAGTTTCTCATTCTTGCAAAAGTTTTTAATATCGCTAAGACAAGCAGTTGGCATGCCCCTTTCAGCATTAATATACTCAACCGCGCTTAGCCATGGGTCACGCGTGAAATGACCTTCTTCACCCGCATCCTAAATTATTCTCCTAACATACTCCTACGTTGCCATTCCAAAATCAGTTCCACCTTCCCTAATGTCTGCTATTTTGCGGAGCCTCGCCGCTTGAAGAATACCCGCAGGTATGAGAATTATCCTAACAGAGTTTTGACCATCAATTTGATTTATAGAAGACCTTATACGGTTATTGTCTGATTGTGATTAGGTCCCGCCAATATGTTGTTGTGGAGCTAAAACGGTTGGTTGCGGTATTGTTAGTATGGTTGTCTACGGTGTTTAGTTTCAAGTGCATACAAATGTGGCATTCCATCATTTGTGTTGCATGCACATTCAACAAAGAAAACAACCTCGTTGTGTACATTAGATCATTATACATAATGACACCTCTTTGTTAATTTTCTTAATGTATAATACATTTAAATTTGTGTATATTTGAATTCATGGCTACTTATGAGATGTATAAAATATAGCCTAAATTTATAATGTGGATGTTGTGATTAATGTATGAAAAAACACAAGAAATAGTTATTCATGTCATATTTTATGAAACATTTATAGAGTTCACGAAAGTGTCATTGAATTTTCATATCTGTTAGTGCAACATTGACTAGGATCTCCTTTATGTTTTAATGATGACAAATAAGCGTTCGCCAAACGTAAAATAACAAACGATAGCCAAAATCCGTAAAATCGAATTTTAGCTTCTGGCGTGCTGGTCACGCATCAGCACGTGGCTAACACACCACTTGCGAATTCCATTTTTACGGGTTAATTTTGTTGGCTTTCCTCTTACCTGAAACATGTGGAAATTTCAATAAAGGTATGTATATGATATTTAAGCATTTAGAAATACTCCAAATGAGGTTTAGACTTAGAGATGAGCAAAAACGAATCCTCCCGTATAACAACCTACAATTTTCCTCTATGTAATTATCCATCTATTAAATTAGATGCAATTTTCATCAGTTTAATCATCCATCTATTAAATTAGATGCAACCATTTTCATTGAAAGATTTTTGCTTTATTCCATCCATAATGTAACGTAACTTACATTACAAAGTAAACAAGCTCACGCAACCACCAATGCCAATTCCATCAACGTTTATGTCAAGTAAACATTATAATATGTCAAGTAATATGTTCAAAAATCCATACGTTATCTATTTAACATACTTTCCATAACGTTATATCAAAATAGATTTTTAAACGTTAACGTTTATAACAAAACCCTAACTACATGTAATGTTTGCATACAAAACAAATGTACAAACCGATGAGGCATGTGTACAAGTTACCAATGCATAATACACGAATATAATTCCCTTCTAAACCCTAGTACAACTCCTTTAAAGCCCTAGGTACAAGTCAATTAAGCACAACATTCAAATTTACCATTTTCACTCTAATTTCTTAAAAGATTTTGTACCACCTTTTAAGCATAAGTTACAACACTCTAATGCACCACATTTGAACTAATCTTTCCCTCTATCTCAGCCCATAGCTCGTCCTAAACCTAAAACTCTAACCCGAAACCCTAATGACCCCGATACCACTAAACTAGTTTCAAACCAAACCAAGACCAATCAAGCACGCTTCTTCATGATTCACCACCATGACTACTACCTTGCTAAGCACCCCCATCACCTTCTTGTCACCACCCTATCACCCTACCACCTTGTCACACCCTTGCTCACCAAGTAAAACCTCTATTGTTACCTCCTTGGTTAGTCAAACCCACACCACCATCCAACACCTCTTCAAGCTATGTTACTAGCTTCCCTTAGTCGCTATTGCAACCCTTAGCCACTACTCTACTCAACTTGGCCACCACTCCAAGTTTCTACCCTATATATACACGCATACATACACTCTTTTAAAACTCACCATTAAAATCAAACACTACCTCAAAATCATGTTCTAACCAAGCCATAGAAGATAAGAAAGAAGGTTTAAGCTATCTTGGAACCAAGGAATAACAGAAAAGAAGATCTCTTGATTTATCTTCAAGCTTTTGGGTTACATTTTACCCATTTCGACCCATTTTCATCCATTCGTGTACTAGTAAGCTTTTTTACTCGTTCAATAAGCTCTTGTTATGTTTAAGATCATGTATAAGCTGTATGTAAGCCACTTGTATAAGACTTTGAACCATAAAACCATTCGCTTGGTTTTCCTAAACCAAACGCGACCTTAAAACCCTAAAAGCTCTTTTTGTGAACCTAATAAGCTATAATCCATAAGCTGTTGTAATAAGCTATTTCTATAAGCTCACTTATCACTTTTATAATCATTAAAACTAATCCTAAAAGCCTTAACCCATCGGGTTATTGTTTCTAAACCAAACGTGCCCATTTTGGATTTTTAAGCTCATAAGCTCTTTTCATAAGCTACAAGCTCGTAAAACTTACTTATTTTAGCTTATAGTAATAAGCTATAACCTGCAAATTGATTTTAAGATCAAAAATACAAAGATTATGGAATTTGGACTAAAAACACAAAACATTTCATGCATAAGGGTATATATCGTAACATTTTGAAATCATAAACTTTCGGGCCAAAAGTGTAATTATTCTAAAGTTAAACTTCAGGGGTTTGTTTTGCCATACTCTAAAATTAAGGAGTTAAATGTTTAAAGATTTAAAGTAAAGGGTTAAATTTGTAAATATATATATACCAAGGGTATATATTGTCATTTTCATATTCTCAAGGGTATAAAATGTAATATTTTTATATTAATTATAAAAATATATTTAAATATTATAAGACTTAATTTTATTAAAGCCCGACACATTTGTCGTTATCATTCGTCGATCGAAACACTATAAAATAATTATGTTATATATTTAACATAATTTATCTTCTAATATTCACCGGACTATTCCCCAGCCTCACTAGGAAACACTTCTTCTGATCCTTCAGAGGATTTATCTAAGGATCTTTTGGCCTCACTAGCCATCTCACCTTTCCACAATGATCCATATATGAAGGTCATGCAAGCATATAATGCTACTAATGATGAGTCACCTATTCCACTACCACGAGCTCTTATTGCTCCACCAACTGTTTTGCCTCCATCTGCAGTGTTACCACTATCACCAATGTTTGATCCCCGAGATTTCTTTCTTCTCGAGGAGATTTTGCCACCTCAGAAACGAGCCCATTTCCTATCATCATCCTCTGATTTTTCTACCCCACATCAGGTATTTGAAATTGGAGAGAGTTCTCATAAGACGCATCTGGAGCGCCATGAGGAACATATCGAGACTATTTTGAATCGCTTAGATGAGCTCCCTCTTGAACGCATTGAGCACATGGAAGATAAGATAGAAGATCTTGGTAATGGTCGAGTAATCATACAGCGAGATTTTAACCAACTGGAAACCGAACTTCAAGAAGCCTGTACCCAGATTTCTGGATTTCAGAGAGAGCAAATAAGGCATGATGACGAGATTGTTCTTGCTCGCGTTAGGACTTCTACTCTAGAGATATTCATCGAGGATATCCAGATTCACCACCGATCAGATATGAAGAGTCTTCTGAACAAGATCCATAAACTAAAGAACCACAAGGGAGGACCACCAGACTACTAGACTAGATCCTTATCATTTACAGCTTTTGTTAGAATCCAACCAATGGATGTGTGGCATAAATAATGACACTTGTCAAATTTTGGTTATGTAAAATATGTAGACAAGTTATTTATGACTTAATACAGTGGTGATTCCATTATACCTCGCTGTTTTATGATACCGATTTATGTATGTCATGGTTGTCTATCCTATATTCTGTAGTGTGATGTATCGTATCTTTTTGTATCTAGGTTACTATGGCTCTCTTACCACCCGATTTTCTCAAACCTTTGTATCTAGATATGATTAATAATCAAGATATTGAGCATACGATTTCACCTACACCACCACCAGACTATTCTTTGATGAGTTATCTAAGTGGTCGCAGTATGAAACCACTGAGAAGTGAACCAGTCCCCAAGAAACTTAATGAGTTAGATGCTTGTTAGAGTGTCCATTCTAAAAATTTCCGTTATATCCTGCAATGTAATATCAAAGAATGTGTATTTCTTTGTTAGAATTTGTACCAAATAAGAATCCATACAATGATATATTCTTATTATGTGTTGTCTTGTAAATGTTGATAGAATAGCTCCTAAGAGGACACCAACATCTGTAGCACCAGCCATGTCTCAGGCTGCCATCAGGAAATTAGTTGCTGATAGTGTTGCCACAGCTCTGGAAGCACAAGCTGCTACCATGACAAATGTTGACAATACCACTAGGAACACCGGACCAAGAGAAACTCTCGTAGCAAGAAAATGTAGCTACAAAGAGTTTATGAGCTGCCAACCTTTCAATTTCAAAGGTACAGAAGGGGCTGTTGGTCTCATCCGCTGGTTTGAACAAACTAAATCGGTATTTTCACTAGCAACTATACCGAGGACTGTAAAGTGAAATTTGCTACTGGTACTCTAACTGAAGAAGATTTGTCCTGGTGGAATTCATTCGCCCGACCTATTGGAATAGAGGAAGCTTACAAGATCACCTGTTCCGAATTTAAAAAGCTCTAAATAAAGAAGTATTGTCCTCGAACTGAGGTCAAGAAAATGGAATATGAATTTTACAATCTGACTGTAAAAGGAAATGATCTCAAGACTTATGTTAGAAGATTCCAGGAGTTGGCAATCTTATGGTACCAAATTATGAGAAACTTATAGAAGTCTTCATCGGGGGATTACCCAAAAGTATTGAAGGAAATGTTACCGCTTCAAAGCCTCAAACTTTGGAGGAAGCCATTACCATAACCCAGAGGTTAATGGATCAGGTAATAAAGCATAATTTTGTGCAAGGAACCAATGATCACAAACGAAAGTTTGATGATAGAAGAACCTTCACCTACAACAACTACTACCAGAATAACCATAACAACAATAGCAATCGCAATAATGATCACCAACAACAATAGAATGGAAGGCAAGAAACCGCCAGGGCTTATGCTGCCGCCCTAACTGAAAATAGTAGGTATACCGGAAGCCTTCCCCTGTGTAAGAAATGCACCCTAGATCATACAGGACCTTGCAATGTCAAGTGTCAAACTTGCAACAAGGTAGGTCATCAGACCAGGAACTGTAGAAACAAAGGGCCAGCCACTAGAAGCAACCTACAGCCAGTATTAGTAACTTGTCATGCCTGTGGAGAAAAAGGACATTACAAAAATCAGTGCCCAAATGCAAACAATAGTGCACACGGAAGAGAATACTTGCTGAGAGACAAGAATACTCACTAAGATCCGAACGTAGTCACGGGTACTTTCCTTTTAAACCAACATCTA